>PISX010038554.1:0-11392 GCA_004024625.1 Mellivora capensis
CCGGGCGGGACATGGGAGCAGATGCCCCAGGAGCCACGCAGGCCTGCGGGCGCGAGAGAACGCCGGCCCCCGCGCACCATCGCGGACGTGTGGTCGGAGCGCGAGTCAGGGCCGCAGTGCCTGCAGCCGGACCACGGGGAACGCCCCTGGGGGCTCCGCACAAGGTGAGGAGCGGGCGCGTCGGGTCTGGCGCTGGGCCGCATGTCGACGGCGCCGTTGTCGTCGTTGCTCAGGACAGTCAGGACGGGACAGCTCGGTGCGCGCCCGCGGGCGCCTATGGGAGAAAATGTGACACACGCACACGCACGGAGACACTGACGTATCAGCCGGTCGCACAGAAGAGGGAATGTGCGCCGTGCGTGACCGCATGCGTGGCCGTGCGGACGAGGCCCGCCGCCATGACCCCGAGTGACCGCATTGCGACAAGGACAGACCCGGATGCCGTCTGAGTGGACTTCGGCACGCTCCAAGCTCGCCCCGACCACGGCACCGCGCAGCTGAAAACCGCTCTGGGGCAGGGAACGGTTGGGGTGCGGGTGGGCCTCGAGGCAGGGGCAGGGGGTCTGGGGGGGGGGGGGACAAGAGAAATGGGCGAACTGCCTTGTTGGTTTTGTGTAGTTATGTTTACATAAACCCGGGGCTGAAGTCAGCGTCCTCGCTGGGATCCAGGAGGTCAAACATGACCCAACTGAAGCCCTCCTGGCCCCACTCAGCCCTCAGCCTCAGGCCAACTTCCTGCTCCGGGAACCCTCCAAGAGTTTGTCTCCCTCCTGACCTCTGTGACACATCCTTTCTCCAGAAAACCACCTCGCCCCTACCTTCCCCGCTTAGGATCGTTGCCCACATGTTGACAGCAGCTCTAGCTCCAACCTTTTCATTACCTTTTGCTGCCCCTTCTGACTCCCAGTGCTATGCCATACTCACTGGTGCTGCTCCCAGCCTGGCTTTGTTTTCTCTGTAGAAGTGACTGCTGACATGCCCTGTGCTCTACTGACACATTAGCTTCCCTGTATTTGTGCTGGAGAGGATTTGTGTTGGACCTCCCTGTGTTGTCTGGGCACAGAGTCTCTCTTTTCTCTCTTTCCAGCTCTACTCGTGCTCAAAAGATTGCTTTCTGGGGCACCTGGGTGGCTCAGTCAGTGAAACATCTGCCTTTGGCTGGGGTCATGTTCTTGGGGTCCCAAGTTTGAGCTCTGCTCAGCAGGGAACCTGCTCTCCTTCTCCCTTTGCCTCTCTCCCCCAGGTGGTTGTTGCTCTAGCTCTCTACCAAATAAGTAAATAAAACCTTTTTAAAAAGAGAAAAGATTGCTATTCATGCACAATCCAGCACAACAGTGTGCTTGCCTGGTCGGCCCTGTGGCTGGACCCTGAGATTCCTAAACCTGAAATCATTTTTGCAGCCATTGTGAACTTGAGGGGAACCTGGTTCACTGCCTCTGATGGTTGGTCTCCAGTCGAGCAGGTAGTACTTGTAAACAGGCTTTTTGAAATGCTACGGCATATGAAGAATGCGGGCAGCCCCTGCCTTCAAAGACACAGGAGGCAGTGAAGATTGTAGGTCTAATAACATCATCTCTGACATAATATTTTAGCTTTTTAAGACCTCCTTTTAGTTATTGTTTTCTTGTCACCCAAATGTGTTTTTATTTCTTGTACTTGAAGGAATAGCGGCGGTGCCTGCTTCAGCTCTCTTTAGATTGGCGGGACACAACCACACCGCAGGAATATGAAACAGGACAGCCTGAATTCACTGGCAGGAATTCACTGTGTATTCAGCAAAGTCACATTTGGAATGGCTAGAGATGTACACAGTATACGCCATGCTTCATGGCAGGTGAGACACCCAAATGGTAGAAGATCATAAATCACTGGGTGAAATTACTTTGCACAGATAAATCAGCTTACATTTCTTTTCCTTTTTGCTTTGTTATGTGTTAGTGGTGAAGAGCTATTTCATCCTTTTCTGTGTAACCTAGTTAATACTCTTAAAAACCTGTCAGAATTTAACCTCAGGAAAAGGAACATTTTAGCCTGTTCAGGAATGTAAAGATTCTCACAGCACAAAATGTTAAAATGTATCTCATGTGTGCTACACATGTAAATATCCTGGTTCTGTGTCTTTGCTTATGAATCACATGTATTGCTTTAATGGTTGTTACAATTTATAACATTTTTTAAGTAGCCTCCACAGAACTCAAACTCATAACCCTGGGATCAAGACCTGAGCTGAGATCAAGAGTCAGACACTTAACCTACCAAGCCACCCAGGCAATGAAGGTTGTGAATGATTTTTTTCAAAAACCTCTCTTTTAAGGTGGTGGTGAAGTTCATTTGGGGCTGCTATGTAATGAAGCCACTTGGCCACTAGGTGGAGGTGTTGTACAGTGCGGAGCACACTGCCCTTCTGCAGAGAATTCATTATTCTTTTTAAAAGATTTTATTTTTTTAAGTCAACTCTGCACACAATGTGAAGCTTGAACTCACAGCCCTGAGATCGAGAGTAGCACGCTCATCCGACTCAGCCAGCCGGGCACCCAGAGACTTCTACTGTTTGATACAAAAAATCAAATGGGGAAGTACTGTGGAAGTGGACTTTTTTGAATATACGTCCATATTAAAGTTTCAAACCACTAAATATGATCAAAAAGTTCAGGACAAAAATTATAAAGATAAATTATCCTGGTGGTTTTATTTTTCATTTTCCTCTTTTTTGAAGATTTATTCATTTTTCTTTCACGTATTTTCAGTTTCAAATTCCATGTATAGTATGTAAAAGGAAAATGCAGCACTATCTAAAAGAGCACACATACATATGCCTAGACATAAACACATAGTTTTTACTGTAGTATTTGCAAGGGGAAAACAATGACCTCTTTTGTCATGAAAAGATGTTTGATCTTTCCATATATATTTCTCTCTTTCTCGGCAACTAGAAAAGTAGCAACAAAGTTTAAATTTGTTTTTTTTTTTTTAACATTTAGACAATGGCTGCTTACAAAATTGATAACTTAGACTGTCAGGAAAAATAACATTATATGTCAGAATGGCTTTCAAAGGTTCTGGTGTGTTTATATATTGATCTGCTGTGATACAGAATTCAAAAGGCCTTTGCTCTGAATGGATTTTATTTGTCACCATTTACTTGTTACTTTTGTTTTAAGACAACTGCAGAAAATCAAACACATTTTTTTGCTGTGTTTATTTTTAAAGAAAGCATCGTCGTCTGTGATACACCTGTGGAAATTCAATGTCTTTGTTTTACTTACTGTATATTGAAGTTGTCAACTAGCATCAGGTTCTCAGGTGCTCCTTCTTTGAACAGGGAATGAATTTTGGGGACCACTAGCATCATTGTTATGAGACGTGTCTGAGGCCAGTTCAGTTCCTGCGGGGAAAAGTCATGTCCTGAGGAGTTCCTAGTGGGGGTGTTCTGAGTGGTCCTGCAGATGTCAATGCCCCCCGGGGTTGGAAGGAGTTACTTAGAGTGCTGGAGTACTCAGTCCAACCTGGCAGCCCATTCATTCATTCATTCATCAGCACAGGAGTGCCTGTGTGTATCATGTCTTCTGTACATAGATGAGGGGAGCAGGCAAGGGTGTGGACAGAGAACAAGAAAAGAATGCCCAGGACTGAATCCAGTAGGAAGCACATGCTCAGGAGTTGGAGGGAGTTGTGACATTCTGGGAGGCAGGAAGTAAACCAGGAGGGTTGTGATGCAGAGCTTTAAGGAGGTGTGAGCTGTCACAATTGTACCCCGGTGCTGAGAGTTGGTATAGTGGTGCCTGAGATCTACAGGGAATGACAATGACAAGATGGGGGGATCATTGGGAGGGCTGTTTGGTGGCATGAGGGGCCTGGAAGTCCAATAGGGTAAGTGGGAGATGGGGAAATGAAGAATCCATGCCCCTTTACCTATGAGTAGTGGGAGAGAGATGGGCAATGCCACAGGAGGGTAATGCAGGTTAGAGCAGGAAAGTACCTGAATCAGAGATGCCCACACTCTGGAGGAAAGCCTCCCAGCCTGCACCCTCCACATATCACCCAGAGCCAGACTCCTCTTATCCAAACCACATCCATGTCCAGGGAAGAGGGTTTTCATCTGGACTCAGGAGATAGACACCAGCTCTCCAGCAGTCATGGTTCCACTCCACAAACATGAGCAGGTAACTAAGAGATACCAACATATGAAGAAAGCCAGAGAGAAGTCACTGCGGAAAAGAGAAGAAAATGATGCTAACCCAAAGAAGGCAAGGGAGGAGGTAGTCAGACCTGATCCAAGGTATTATGGGTGTACTGGATATAGCTGTACCTGAAGCCTGATCTCGAGCATTTGGATTACACAAGCCAAGATGCCTCTCTTGCTATAGCAGGTCTGAATTATACCCATCATCCACATACAAGATGGCCTTGACTGTGTTCACTGATGTATCCACTCTTGGAAAATTTGGGGACATTTTTAGGGTGAGCATATATCAATTGCAGGAAAAACAAGCATTAACTCTGATGCCATTATTTCTCCTGAAAATTATTTACAACACAAAGAAATGAGACAACTAGGCAGAAGAGTAAATTAAGTTTATGACAGTGTCAGAATCTTCAGTTTTTGCTTTATGAGCAATTTAATAAATTCTTAGTATCAGTGATGACCTGTAGGTTCTCATAATCCTCTCCAAAGAAATCGGTCCACTGTAAGTCTGCTACCAAGTATTGTCTTGTGGATTAACTCATTATCCCCTGTTTTGCTTTTCCTTAGAACTTCACCCATTAATAAACTGTTTTCTGTTTCAGTCTGTATTGTTGCATTTTGTCTGTATGGCTCCTAACACTTTGCATGCAAAAGCTGCCTTTCTCCCACTTCCATTTTTTGTGCCTCAGATAATGTTGTAGGGCTGTTCTTAATGAGGAAAGTGGTCTGAGAACTGTCTTCCCTTGTCTCTGTGGACACGAAATGCCAGATCTGAGATTCCAAACCCCACAGGGTTCAGGAAGAGATCAGAAATACCCTGAGGAGCTACCATGTGAGGAGGCATCTCCTTTCTCTTTCAGAGGAGCCCACATTTGTTTATTTAACTTCCCTTGAAATGATGCTACCTTTCCCTTATGGGAATAACAATCTTATGGCTCACTGTCCACTCATAAATCATCTGAGGGATGTAGGTTGTGAATTTGGATCTGGTGGTGAATTTCAAAAGATGAAGTTTCTATCTGGGCTTTAAATTTTATTGTTTTTTCTTTTTTCACTAATTTTTGGAAGCCTGTCTGGGCAAAACCATCATTGAATTAGGTCAAAGAGAAGACCAAGGTTGGAAAAGAGAATGGTGAAGTTTTACCTTCAAAAAGCCAGGGGGCTGTGCCGGCTGAGTGCACCGTGAAGGGAAAGGGGCCGTCCTGACCCAGCCGTGCCCCCCCCCACCTGATCTGGTCCTTGCATCACCTATGGTTTGTACCCCAACCCAAGATGCTTTTTCTCATTTATTTAAATTCTCAAGTTCATAAAAAGGGTGAGTTTTCTAGGTAACACAGGAAGGGCTCCGAGCCCCACAGGTGTGACGTGATGGTGAATTTTCCTTCCTTCTGTCTGAGAAGTAAGAACTCCCCATATTGTTTAGTTGGTGTTGCCACAGACACCTCCCTGTCCCCCAGAAAAGGAGGGGCTAGATCTGATCTGGAGCTCTTCCAGAAGCTTCCATGCCATTAGAATAATCTGTCCAGATTAGGATTAAATTGCTCTGAGTGGATGTTTCTCACTATAAAACAAAACAGCATGGAATGGGCCAGTAGCATGGTCAGAACTTGCCACCAAATGGAAAAGGAATCGAGAGAGCCCTCTGTGCCGAGATGGTTTCTCCCCCACTTTCCTCTGCCCCTTTCTGACAGGGTGACTTTCCTAGCTGTGCTATAAAGTTTTACCCCCCAGCGGGGAGCAAAGAGATGTTTCAAAGTATAGCACAGGCTAGTTATGGCTTACTAAGTAATGTGTTTCAAAGGAATAGAAGTTAGATCTTGAAGCACGCCAAGGAAAGATAAGGAGAGATCATAGAATCTTAGTGCTGAATGGTCCTTGTGGTCTCTGTGCACAAATCCCCCACGTGCTCTTTCATGCACATGGGGTGAGCCCCACACAGGTTCCCCCAGGGCTCCTTGATCCACGTGGACAAGCCTCATGCAGCTGTACCCAGCCATGCTCTCAGAACGGGAGGGGCAAGTGGTACCTTTGCCCTTTAGTAAGGAGAAAGCCCGCATCTCTCTGTGTCTCACCTAGGGGGCAAGCCCACAACACACGCAGGACAGCTCCTTTTGGTGGCTCCCAGTGGGGCAGGTGGCCCCGGGCCCCAAGCCACACTGTAGCTCGCGGCTTGGAACAGCGCTGAGCACACAGGTCTGGTGCCGGTGTGCTATCTGGGCTCAGGTCACAAAGATGACTAAAGAAACCTACTCCTTGCATCTGAAATCCAGGAACTGCTCCTTCCAGCCTCCATGTGGCACGAGGGCATCGGAAGCCAGGGGCTGCTCTGCATCTGAGGAACCCTAACACTCTGCTTCTTTCTAGGGTTTGCTTCTTCAGCTCACACCAGAAGGATGCATGTAGCAGGTTCTTCCTGGGAAAGCATCGGAAGAACAGCCTGAATGGCTCAGGTTAAGGACTGTTTTCATGGCACTTGCTGATTTGAAGGCAGGTGGGAGGTGGGCCATGCTTTGTGTGGCTGAACTCACAGGTGCTTCTGCCTTTTATTCATGTTTCCTTAAAAACAAAAACAAGAACAAACAACAAACCACACATAAAACACCCCCCAAAAACAACAAAGAAAGTGAGGACAGTAAATCCAGGAGGTGGAATTAGAAGCCTCATATGATGTCCTAGGGATCTTTATTTCATTTGCTCTGTGTCTCAGGCAAGGAAAAGTCAATCAGCTCTGAGCTGTTGTGCTCGTCATCTTAGAACCTGGCCACCAGTGAACACCCGTCCAGCCATCCTGAACACTGCAACTTCCCCAATGTGATGCAGGTGGCAGGAGTGGGGGGCTCACTGTGTACAAGCAAAACTCCAGCCCTTATATCTGGGTCCACCCTCTTGGGGGGCCCCTGTCCCTGAGGATTCCCAGTATCTGAGTGTTCCCACTGGCCACTCACATCCAGGCCCAAAAGCCATGGTCAGCTCTAAAAGGGGTCAACTTTGGGTCAGAAGTGACTTCAAATCAAGTCAGAAGGCAGCATTCTCATAATTATTTGCAAAAATGTCTCTAGTTTCTACAGATTCCTTACATCTTGCCTCCACAGCAACCCAGTCTAGGACCAGGATTTGCTGAAGTGGTTTTTAAAACCCTGCTTTTCTTTCTTTAAGCTTCTTATGCCCTCCTGCACTACGCATAGGGAGAATATAAAAAATCCTAAAGTGGCTTGCTTTGCACATTTATAACACTGCCAACTTTCTCAGCCAAAGTTGCAGATTTTGAAATCAGGGCTTAAAAATTCAGACACATTGGGACGCCTGGGTGGCTCAGTTGGTTGGACGACTGCCTTTGGCTCAGGTCATGATCCTGGAGACCCGGGATCAAGTCCTGCATCAGGCTCCCAGCTCCACCGGGAGTCTGCTTCTCCCTCTGACCTTCTCCTCGCTCATGCTCTCTCACTGCCTCTCTCTCAAATAAATAAATAAAATCTTTAAAAAAAAATTAAAAAAAAATTCAGACACATTTTAAAATTTTAATTGAGACAGAAATGAAAACAAATTGTAGGAAGTGTAATAAAAGAACTTTGCCACCCTGTATCACTTTAAGCTTGAACCTTTCCATAGTCACCCTAATAATCAATTATGCATTGATATAGCTGGATCTTCTATTAGAAAAATTAGAAAAAGGAGAACTTTGAGTCCTTGGGGGGAAATCTGAAGGAAATGGAAGCTTTGAGTGACATCAGAGGGGAATTACCTGTAGCAGCTGCTGGAGGATGGTACAAACGACCTGGATATGGAGAGTGCTGGGATTTGCCGAACAGAGGAGGCCGCCTTATAAGCACCACTGTGGGACACTGCCACTCCTTTGATTTGACAAATCGCCCTATTCATCCAGGGAGGATTTCTCCAGACTCACGTTCTGTTTCATGCTGCATCGTGTGCCCGCCATCAAATTCATGTGCTGGAGTCCTAACCCCCGGTAACTCAGAAGGTGACCTTATTCAGAGAGGGTCTTGGCACAGGGAATGGGTTGTTTTGAGGGCATTGGGCTGGGCTGTAATCCAGTAGGACTGGTGTCCTTAGAGAGGGTGAGATTTGGACACAGACCCAAGGAGGGAAGACACATAAAGACACACAGAGAAGACAGCCATCTCCAGGCCAGAGACAAGACTGGAACGGATCCTTCCCTCATGGCCCCTGAAAGGAATCAAATCTGTCTCACCTGGGTTTTAGACTTTTGGTCTCTACTGAAAACTCCCGGTCGGTGTTGCTTTGTTGCCATGGCCGGCCGGAGCAGACCCAGGCTGGTCCTACTGTGATAGGGCAGTGGAACCAGGCTAAAGAGCTTGGAGGGAACTCGGGCTTGGTTTAGACCACAACTATGCAATAAGGGCACAGCGCTGGCCTCAGAGGTGTACACTTATGTAATTTTAAAATTTCCTAGTAGTTGTATCAAAAAAAAAAAGGAAATGGGTGAAATTAATTTTAACAATATGTTTTATTTAATCCCATATATAATCCCATATACTCAAATATCACGTCAATGAGGTTTATTGAATATAAAGGAGGTATTTTACCTTCTCTTTGTGGTCCTAATCTTTAAAATCTGGTATGTGTGATTTACACGGACAGAGCATCTAAATGGTCAATAGAAGGTAGGGTTGTTTTGACCAGTGAAAATTGTTCTGGGAGTTGCTTGAGGAAGACAGTTTCTCCTTGCACTCTCCTGGCTCCTCTTTTGTGACTTCAGCATTTTCTGTGGAATCATCTGGTCCTCTTTTGGCTCTGATAGAGGTTAAGTATAATCCTTCTTGACACAGATGTGAAACTGGCGGGACCCGTCACTAGATGTTTGAAGCATTGGCTCCTAAGGACCCTTGGTGGTGAGGAAATATTCCTTTCTCTTCATTACCATATTCAAACGAAGGCACAGATCCGTTGATGGTTCTGTCATGATTTTGCTCATCTTTGAGCAGAAGTGTAGAGTGTTTGCTGAAGGTCATACTAGAAAATTATAATTTATTTCTTCTGGGAATCTTTACCTGTTAGGTCCATTATTAAATGAAATGAGACTGAGACAAAGTGAAAGTTATTTAAAGCTTTATTTTATGCCAAGTATTAGAAATCAGACTGATTGGCCAGGGGAAGGAGATTGAAACAAAGTTAAAGTTATGCAAAGCCCTACTCTATGCTAAGCATTAGAAGTCAGACTGACCAGCCAGGGCCGTCTCTGAAGAGAGTGACCCCTCCCCATCTTACAGGCTACCTTTTATTGGGTAAAACTGCAACCCATATCTTGGTATCTCAACCCACTGGGTTTGTGTGTCTCCTGCTGATTGGCTAGTTCCATCTGGTCTGGTGACGTGTTATTCAAGATTACTCCACACTAGGAACTGTTACAAACAGTACTTTCTGGGAAGGCTTAGTCATTTAACGTATTCAGTGTGAATAATAAGATCGTCGTCCTTCCCAAGATGTAGTCATTTAGGTTTGGGCAAGAACTTCTCACTGTTACAAACAGTACTTCATACTGATTAGATGTCTCTATCTGCCCTGACTCATCCTTGTATTCTGGGCTCTGTTATCAGGAACTAGCCAACTACATTCTACTGGTTTCCCAGACTTGCTTCTAAGTAAGTTTCTCTGGGGGGAGAGTCAATTTAAGTTTATTACACAAACAACAAAATGGCTATTTAACCAAGATGGAGTTGCTCTGGCTAAATAGGTCCTTACATACCTATGGTTTTATTCCTTTTAAATTCCTGTGGTTTTAAGCAGTCGTTCTGGCCAGGCCAGTTTGGGTAATAAGTGAATGGCCTGGAAAGCATTCCTTTCCTCATGTGGGGGTGGGTTTGAGTTCCCCTCTGGTTCCTTTAAAAAGAGATTAACCCTGTGACAGCTTTTGAAATTGCACTTTCTGTCATTAAGGAGGAACGTGGGAAGACCAATTGCCATGGTGTCACAACAGACACCGTTCAGATGGTTCTCTTTGAAAAGCTCCAACACCTTGCGATTAATGCCAGTTTGTCTTCAAGAGGAGAAGGAGGAGAAAACAGGATACATAATCTCACTTCCTGAGGATGCATTGGTAACTCCTTTGGGAGAGTCGTTCAGTCAGTCAGCAAGCATTTAGGAAAGAATGTGGTTCAGCCAGGATGGGCCCGTCGTGCAAGGTTCAGAGGTGGATGGAATCCCTGTATGGATGCCTCCGGACTTCTCTCCTCTGGCGGGCGGGCTTGACTCACAAATGAAAACCCTCCAGATCGCATTAAGCTCTACATGCCATTCTCAGGAAACCATGTTCCTGGTAGGCGTTTCATCTTACAAAATTCGAAATGAAAAATGCAAATTTGTTGGGACAGCGATGGTCCCACCAGCGACATGGCAGACTTTTACCAAAGGGAATTAAAGACTTGCCACACATTTATTCGAGAAAAAGGAGCTGGGTGGACTGAGCAGGTATTAAGTGATATTGGACTTCATTGTCATTATTCTGCAGCTTTCTACCCACTTTCAGTGCTGTGCAAGCTGCCCCTGGGAATCCCACCTTGTGGAAAGGGTTTTTAAAAAGTCTCTTCTTTAACCCTCTTTGTAGGAGTTCAGGGATGCATGGCTTGAAAGAAAACATGGGTATGGGGGCTTCATGTTTTGGGCTGAAACTTAACAGCAAAGTTGTAATTAGAAACATTAGTTTAAAATGTTTTTATTGTCTTGTTGGGATAGTAATGGAAAACTCTGTGAGCCTCTGTGGAGAACAGGATGCGGGTGAAGGAATCATTTGCACCAGACACGAAGGGTCCCGCTTCATGGAGTTTGCCTCTTTGAGATGTAAGCAGTCATTTCCAAGCATATCAAAATGAGGATTGCCATGAACTGGTAACACTTGCTCATGCTGGATTTCTGTGTCCATGTAATGTGTTCAGCTCTCACAGAGAAAGATGAAGCTGGACAGTAGGTTGTCCAGAAGAGGCCAGGAGCCCCGTACTGATTCCAGGCCACAACAGGGAGAGTCCTGTGCCGGCAAATCGAGCATGTGACTCCCTACTTCTCCTGGGTGTCCGCTGCTGTCATGCTTGGCGCTCAGCTCAGCTCCTCATGCCTCCCTGGGAACCAACCATGCAAGACCTGGGGGGCCTGGGACCTCACACCTCCCCATGTAAGGACCCCCAGACCCACCAGGAAAGACTAAATTATGAATACCTGCTTTGTTTTCTACTT
>PISX010038555.1:0-10109 GCA_004024625.1 Mellivora capensis
CTAGATGTCCATCAACAGATGAATGGATAAAGAAGATGTGGTATATGTACACGATGGAATACTATGCAGCCATCAAAAGAAATGAAATCTTGCCATTCGCAATGACGTGGATGGAACTAGAGGGTATCATGCTTAGTGAAATAAGTCAATCAGAGAAAGACAACTATCATATGATATCCCTGATATGAGGAAGTGGAGATGCAACATGGGGGACTAGGGGGGCAGAAAAAGAAGAAAAACAAGATGGGATTGGGAGGGAGACAAACCATAAGTGATTCTTAATCTCACAAAACAAACTGAGGGTTGCTGGGGGGAGGGGGTCGGGAAAGGGGGGTGGGGTAATGGACATTGGGGAGGGTATGTGCTATGGTTAGTGTTGTGAAGTGTGTAAACCTGGCGATTCACAGACATGTACCCCTGGGGATAAAAATTTGTTTATAAAAAATAAAAATTAAAAGAAAAAAGAAATTATTTTCTATTATCTAATTATAATATTCTATTCTTTAGCCTGTCTGGAAATCCCTTCCAGTTAAACTCTACTGGCAATTCCTTCTAAATACATTCCTCCTAGGGATGCAAGAGTGTGGGCTCCGCAGCTCATCTGCCTGAGTTTGCATTTCAGCTCCAGCATTTACTAGTTGGGTAAGTTTCGCAGTTACTTAACCTCTTTGTGCTTCGCTTTCCTCATTTGTAAAATGGTGGTAATAATACATGTCTCAGAATTGTTAGGATTAAATGTTTAACAACATGGAAGCACTTATAATAGTGCCTAACATATATGTGCTTAATATATGTTAACCACACCATCTTTTTGACTTCATACCACAAAATACACGACTTTAAGGATACAATTTAATGATTCTGACCATTTCATTCACCAGCATACCATAGCCCATCAAGTTATACAGCATTTCAATCACCCCAGAAAGATCTTTTGTGCTGTTTCCCAATCTCAGACTTATCCCTCTCAAGGGCAACCACTAATTTCTTTCACCTTCGTTTGTCCGTTCTATTAATTTATATAAATGGGATCACAGTAAGTGGCTTCTTTCACTTGGCATTAATACTTGAGGTTCATCAATGTTGTTGCATGGATCAGTAATCCATTCTTGTTTTGTTGAGTAGTAGCCCACTCTGTGAATATACCACAGTTTAACTGTTCAATTGTTGTGAGGCATATAAGTTTATTTCAAGTTTTTGGCTTTTATAAATAAGGCTGTTGTGAAATTCCCAGCTGAGTTTTTTGTGTACATGTACTTACATTTTCGTGGATAGACACCAAGGAGCGGAGCTTTTTTAATCAATGGGTAAACGTTTAACTTTATCATAAACTCATAAACTTCCAAAGGTGTTTCCAAAGTGGTTACGCTTCTGGAAATTCTCCATGTATGTTGGAAATGTATGATAATGGCCTTATATCTATCCCACATTTAGTATTTCCTGCCTCTTTTATTTTTGCTATTATAGTGGGTGAAGTAGTAGCAATTGTGTTTTTCATTTGAATTCCCCTGATAGTATGGAGCTCTTCACATGCTTGTTTGTATAATCTTTGTGAAGTACTTGTTCAATTGTTTTTGCCTTAAAAAAGTTACTTTTTTAAATTATACAGTTGGAGAATATATTCTGGATAGAAGCTTTTTGTCAGTTATATGTATTAGGAATATTTTCTCTGTGGGTTGCTTATTCATTTTCTTAAAACTGTCTTGAGCAGTTTTAATTTTTTTTTTTAAAGATTTTATTTATTTGAGAGAGAGCGAGAGAGCGAGTGAGTATGACTGGGGGGGAAGGGCAAAGGAAGAGGGAGAAGTAGACTCCCTGCTGAGCAACAACAGGGAGCCCAACACAGGGCTTGATCCCAAGACCTGGGATCACAACCTGAGCCAAAGGCAGAGGCTTAACGGACTAAGTCACCCAGGTGCCCAGAGCAGTTTTAAATTTTGGTGAAGCCCATTTTGTCAACTTATTCTTTATTAGGGTTAATGTTTTCTGGGTCTTAAGAAATCTCTTATAGTTGTTTATATTTTTAGCATTTATATTTGGATCTATGATTCATCTTAATTTTTGTGAATGGTGTGAAATATGGGTTGAGGTTCATTTTTTTTCTCCCATATGGAGACACAGAAGTTCTGGGTCTGAAAAAAGATGTTCCTATCTCTATTGAATTGCTTTGGTGATTTGATTGAAGATCAACTGACTATAAATGCGTGTGTCTATTTGTAAACTTTTTACTGGTATCGTTGCCAAGAACACATTGCCCTGATAACTGTAGCTTTACAACATGTCATGAAATCATGAGGTATAATTTTTACATTTTGAAAATTGTGTTGTATTCTGTCTTTTGAGTTCCCATATATATCTTAGAATTTGTTTATAAATTTTGCAAAAAATATTAAAAAAAAAAAAGCCTGTTGGGATTCTGAGTGGGATTGGACTGAATATACAGTATTTGGATCCAAAACCAACATGTCTCCATTTATTTAGGTCTTCTTCAATTTCTCTCAGCAATGTTTTATAGCCTTCAGTATAAAGGTCTAGCATATGTTTTATTAAATTTATTCCTGAGTATTATGTACTTTTGACTTAAATACTTATAAAATTAAAAATTAAAACTGTAATTGCTGAATCGCCATACTGTATACCTAAAACTAATACAACATTATATGTTGACTATACTGGAATTTAAAAACTTAATAAAAATATTTAAATTAAAAAAATTTTAAAACTTCAATTGTTTATTGCTATAAACAATTTATATAGAAATATATAGAAATATAGTTGACTTTAGTTATTGATGTTATACTCTGTGACCCTACAAAACTCACTTAATCTAGAAGGTTTTGTTTGGTTTTAGCAGATTCCTTACAATTGTCTTAGATGATTATGTTGTCTGCAAAGAGAGAAAGATTTCCTTCTTTTTTTCTAATCTGTATGTGTTTTATGTCTCTTTATTATCTTACTGCACTTACTGGGACCTCCCATATAATGCTCAATAGAAGTAGAGTGGATATCCTTGCCTTTTCCCTATCTTAGGGGATAAGTAGTCAGTATTTCACCACTAAGTATGATTTAGTTGTAGGTTTTTGTTTTTTGTTTTTTAAACAGAACTCCTTTATTAGATTGAGAAAGTTTCTTTCTTTTCCTACTTTGATTGATGTAAGCTTTAACCATGAATGACTAATATTATTATTATAATAATAATATAATAATAATATTATTATTATTATATACTATATATTATATACTATATAATATTAATATAATATTATTAATATTATAATAATAATATAATAATAATATTATTATATTATTATTATTATATATTATATAATATATTATATATTATATATATTATAATATTATATATATATTATTATTATTATATTATATTATATATTATTATTATTATTAAATGATTTTTCTATGTTTACTGAGATGACCTTATGATTTTTTCCCCTATTATTCCATTAATGTGATAGATTACAGTGACTGGTTTTCAAATATAAGACTAACCTTAAATTCATGGAATAAATACCTAGTTACGGTGTTAAGGATTCATGTGTTTATGTTCATGACTGATACTGATTTATAGTTCTTTTTTGGAAATTATAATAGCTTTCTTTGTTATCAACATTATGCTGGCCTCGTTTTATTCAATGATTTGGGAAATGTTCCTTCTTAATTATCTGAAAGACACTGTCTAAAATTGGTATTTTTTTTTCTTTAAATGTTTGGTAGAATTTTATGTAAAGTCTGGATGTGGATTTTCTGGACCTATATTTTCTTTATGGGAATGTTTTACATTACAAATTAAATTTCTAAAAATAGATATATGGCTATTTTAACTTTTAATTTCTTTTAGTATCAGTTTTAGTAAT
This sequence comes from Mellivora capensis, assembly GCA_004024625.1. Classification (NCBI taxonomy): domain Eukaryota; kingdom Metazoa; phylum Chordata; class Mammalia; order Carnivora; family Mustelidae; genus Mellivora; species Mellivora capensis. Next base: position 3,876 of record PISX010038555.1, read on the forward strand.
TTGTGTCTTTAGCAGAAATTTCCCACTTCATCTAAATTGTCAAACTTACCGGCAAAATATTGTTCATAGTATTCCCTTATTTTTTCTTTTCCCCATTTTCATTCTTGATTTTAATAATGTGTGTGTTCTTCTTTTCTTGATTAAAGTAGCTAACAGCTTATCACCTGCTAAATCTTTTCAAAGAACAAACTTTGGTTTTATTGATTTTCTCCACTGTCCAGTTTTTATTTCATTTATATATTCTCTTGATTATTTCTTTCTCCATGTTTTACATGATTCAGATGCATCCCACAAATTTTGGTATGCTTTATTTTCATTACCATTTGAAATTAGTTAAAATAACATTTAGAAATGTTTTCCAATATCTCCCATAATTTTTTTTTTTTTTACTTACAAGTTACTTGGAAGTATGCCACTTTATTTCTAACTACTTAGGGACTGTCCAATTATATTTTTGTTACTAAGTCCTAATTTAATTCCCTTGTATTCACAGAACATACTCTGTGTGATTTCAGTCTTTTTTAAGTTTATTGAAATTTATAAAGCCTAACATATCATACACCTTGGGTAAACCAGAGTGTACCTGAATGTAGTGTGTATTAGGCAGTTGTAAGATGGTATGTTCTAAAAATGGCAAACAGGTCTGCTTGATTGATAGCATTTTTCAAGTTTATAGATTCTCCCTCAATATCTAAGAGCAGAATGTTGAAATCTTCATATAAAATTGTGAATTTATGTTTCTCTCTTTGGTTCTGTTAGTTTTTGCTTCATGCATTTCCAAGCACTGTTACTAGGTTTAGGTTTGTTATTTAGGTTTGTTATATCCTCTACATGATGATTAAACTCCCTCATCATTATGAAATGTGCCTCTTTACATAATATTCCTTTTCCTGAAGTCTACTTTGACATCAATATAGCCACTCCAACTTTCTTATGGTTAGTGCCTGTATAGTATAACCTTTTTCCTTTTTAATTTTTTCACCTGTGTCTTTAGATTTAATATGCATTTATAAACCATATACAATTGTGTCTTGATTTTAATTGATCTAATAATCTCTGTCTTTTAGTTGGAGAGTTTAGCCCATTTCCACTTAATGAAATTATTCGTATATATTAGTTTAAGACTATCATCTTGCTATTTGTTTTCAATTTGTCTTCTCTCTTCTTTGTTTAGTTCTTTCTTATATTCTTTTGGATTGAATATCTTTTTAGTGTCCCATTAATCTCAGCAATTGGCTGATTAGTTATACTCTTTTATTTTTTCAATCGCTGTATTAGTCTGGAATATAAATCATTAACTTACCACAATCTAACTTTGCATAATATTAGAATATCTCATGTGTAAGAATGTTAAAAAAAGTATACTAATATTTTTACCATTCTTTGTGTTACTGTCATATACTTCTATACTGTTAGTATTTTTACTTTCAACAAATACTTTTTTTTTTAAAGATTCTATTCACTTGATATATAGAGAGAGATCACAAGTAGACAGAGAGGCAGGTAGAGAGAGAGGGGGAAGCAGGCTCCCCGCTGAGCAGAGAGCCCGATGCGGGGCTTGATCCCAGGAACCCGAGACCATGACCCAAGCCAAAGGCAGAGGCTTAACCCATTGAGCCACCCAGGTGCCCCTCCACAAATACTTTTAAAGAAATTATGATATGAATATAGAATCTTTTAGATTCATCTATGTACTTTTTAAAGATTTATTTATTTATTTGAGAGAGAGAGCAAGTGGGAGAAAGGACAGAGGGCGAGGGAGAGAGAAAGAGAGAAGCAGATTCCCTGCTGAGCTTGGAGCCTGATGAGGTGCTTGATATCACGACCCTGAGATCACAACCCTGAGATTATGACCTGAGCCGAAATCAAGAGGTGGACACTCAAGCCACTAAGCCACCCAGGCACCCCCAGATTCATCTACATATTTATCACTACTGGTACTCTTCCCTCATTTAGATCCAGATTTTCATCTGGTACATATTTTTTTTCAGTCTGAAGAACTTCCTTTAATATTTTTCTAGTGCAAGTTGCTAGCAATGAATTCTCTAGCACTTTTTAGTTTCAGTGTTTTTATTTTGCTCCAATTTTTGAAGAATAGTTTCACTAGAAACAGAATTCTAGGTTGACAGGTTAACAATTATTTTTTTTACCCTAGCATCATTTCATTGTCTTCTTACTTGCATTGCTTCTGAGGGGAATCTTGTGATATATTTTATCAATGTTCTCCAGTGAATAATGTCATTTTTTCTTCTGCCTACTTTTTAAGATTTTCTCTTTATCATTGATTTTCAGCAATTTAGTTATGACATACCATGGCATGATTTTGCAGTGTTTTTTGTTTTTTAAGTTACGATATACCATTGTGTGGGTTGGTACAGTTTTTGAGAGATCTCCAGCCCTTGATTTGTTGAGCTTATTGGATCTGTGAGTGTATTTTTCAAATTTTGAAAAATTTCAGCCATCACTTCTATAAATTTTCTCGTGCTCAATCTCTCTGTTCTCCTGCTACTATGTCAATTACACACATATTAGATTGGTTGATATTGTTTCTCAAGCCATTCAGACTGTACTCATCTTTTTTTTTTTTGAGGTCCCCCCCCCACCACTGTCCTTTGTTTGAATAGTTTCTTTCTACATTCCTGGGTCAATTTTACTGATCTCTCCGGTATTTAAGTTGGTGTCAAGTCCATCCAGAGAATCTCAGTGCCATTTTCTCTGTTTGTTTGTTTTTTTTATTTACTTTACTCTAAGTATCTTTCATATCTGTCCTCCTCTTCTACTTTTTTGCTACTACACTAATGCAGGCTTATATGTCTCACCTAGATGTCTGTGCATTGCCTCTTAATTGGTCTCTTCCTCTAGCTCTCCATTCTTATATCATACTTATTTTCTAGAATGCAGATCATATTGTGAAATTTCTCCATGTTAAAAATTGCTTTAAAAATTTCTAATGGACTAAAATTCATACTTCTCAACATGAGTTTCAAAGCCCTTCATGGTTTTGTCTAGACTTCTTTTCTAGCAGTGTAATTCCATGCATTTGAATCAGTTAATGGATCAACTATGACATAAATTTTCATACTATTGTTTGTGTGTATTTATAATTTAACATAAATACCTCCACTGCAATAATCCCCAACTTGTCTAGGCAAGTTTGATAATTTCCTTTAGCAGCATCTGGTTCCTGAGACTAGTTTGGTGTTTACCAGAGCCCATTATCATTAACTGTTTATGTGTTTGCCTCCTCTGCCATATTATATTCACCTTTGGATTCCTATCATTTGTCACAGACCTTGGCCTATAGCAGGAGCTCAATAAATATTTGCCAACTGAAATGAACTTTAAGTTCAGAAGTTTATTGTGACACTATATTCCTAATAAACATGGATTTATGTCAAGAGAAAATAGTAAAATAATAACAGTACCAACTAACGTTAATCAAGCACTTATAAGGGCTGGGCACTATTGTAGGTAATAACTCCTAAAATCCTAACAACTCCTCCAGGAAGCAGGTTCTATTATTTTTTCCACCTAACTAATGAGAAAATGAAGCAGAGAGAGATTAACTGACTCAGCTAAGGGCCCAGATAGGAAGTGATGACTAGAATTTGAACCACTACAAGGTAGCTCTAGAGTCCACACTTCAACTCTAACAATATCCTCCTGTCTGTTCATGTGATTTAAAAATGGGGTAATCATCTGTTTTCCAGAACAAACTTATTTTTATGTAGTTGTTCTACCTCACATAACTATTCAGGGACTTCAGAGGAAGACATAGAACTACTTTTCTTTCCCTAAATTTCTTAAACATCTATATTAAACTGACAGGTGAGTAGAGAGAGAAAAACAAATATTTTTAAATGATATTCTCATGGAGGAGATGAAAACATTTGCAAACCTTCAAATAAGCACCAGAAGCATTCTAGGTTGGAACGGTTTTATTAAGGGACATTCTCTAGCATATTAAATATATATCTAAATGACCTTGCTCTGAATAAACCTGTTTCCTCCACTCCCTTCTCATTCAGTAACATTCGAGAATTTAAATACTACTAAAAATAAAAAATTTCTAAATCACTGACTTTACTTGGAAAATGATCTTTGAGGGGAAATTTTAAAAACATTATGCCACACTTTCAGTTTGTAATAAAAGCTATAACATATTCCATCAGTGTCATGGTCAGAAAGTACAACTCCTAAAGAGTAATTTTATCCATTTAAATGACAGACACTGGGTATATGAGTGGTAAAGGATACTAAAAGATTTTGGCATTGTAATTTATCATGCCACTTCATTATATATCCAATGAATGATTCATTCTCAATGATATTTCATACCTGAACTTCCTCTTCAAATACAATTAAACTTACTGTACATTAATATATACTTTGGTAGAAAGACATTGATGTTCATCTGATACTATCACCAACTAATTAAAATTATATTGAAGAAGAAGTAAGATTGATTTCAGTGAGTCTTGACTAAGTGGCTACCTCCATTGTTTAATCTGATGGTTATTAATTTTTCAAACTGTTCTTGCCATTGAAAACCTCAGTTAAAACTATAAATTGTTGTAATTTAAATATTAAAGTGAATTCTTCAAAATTAAGAAACATGAAAAATAAAATTTTTTATTTGAAAGGTTGAACATTTAATGGTAACTGGAATAGTAAATGGCCTATACATGAATATTCATATTGGTGTGGTCTAAGAATATTTGTTGCCTTTGGCTATGTAAAGGTTTTAGCTAAAGAACCAAGGCAAAGTGGACCATTTGGCAATTATCCTCTAAATTGGGGTTACAAACTCTATCCCTAGAGGGCCTAGGCAGATAACTTAAATGAATGAAGCAGGAATCATCTGAGTGCACCTGCATTCCTTATATGAGTGGAAAAACTAAACTTTACAGCAGAGCTTAAAGCTCTGTTAAAAGCATGTGGTTGCCTCCCAGCTCCAACTGACTGCTCACTGCGCAAAAGACAATATTGATAACTTCTGATTTATAAATGTTAGCTGAAGAACTTTAAAAATACTGTGTTTAAGGTTTACCACCAAACTATCTACAGTTCCTAAAAATTAGAACTGAAGAAAGTTTTGGCAAAAAAGTAGAGAACTAGAGCAACACCACAGCAACACCAAGGAGGGCCCTAGGGATGGCATTTTGTTTTTTTTTTTGTTTGTTATGTTTTTTTATTAATTTCATTTCTTTTCAGCGTAACAGAATTCATAGTTTTACAACACACCCAGTGCTCCATACAATGCGTGCCCTCCGTAACACCCACCACCTGGCTCCCCCAACCTCCCACGCCCCGCCCCTTCAAAACCCTCAGGTGGATTTTCAGAGTCCATAGTCTCTCATGGTTCATCTCCCCACCAATTTCCTTCAACTCCCTTCTCCTCTCCATCTCCCCATGTCCTCCGTGTTATTTATTATGCTCCGCAAATAAGTGAAACCATATGATGATTGACTCTCTGCTTGACTTATTTCACTCAGCATAATCTCTTCCAGTCCCGTCCACGTTGCTACAAAAGTTGGGTATTCATCTTTTCTGATGGAGGCATAATACTCCATAGTGTGTATGGACCACATCTTCCTTATCCATTCGTCCGTGGAAGGGCATCTTGGTTCTTTCCACAGTTTGGCGACCGTGGCCATTGCTGCTATAAACATTGGAGTACAGATGGCCCTTCTTTTCACCACATCTGTATCTTTGGGGTAAATACCCAGTAGTGCAATTGCAGGGTCATAGGGAAGCTCTATTTTTAACTTCTTGAGGAATCTCCACACTGTTCTCCAGAGTGGCTGCACCGACTTGCATTCCCACTAACAGTGTAAGAGGGTTCCCCTTTCTCCACATCCTCTCCAACACACGTTGTTTCCTGTCTTGCTAGTTTTGGCCATTCTAACTGGTGTGAGGTGGTATCTCAATGTGGTTTTAATTTGAATCTCCCTGATGGCTAGTGATGATGAACATTTTTTCATGTGTCTGATAGCCATTTGTATGTCTTCATTGGAGAAGTGTCTGTTCATATATTCTGCCCATTTTTTGATAAGATTATCTGTTTTGTGTGTGTTGAGTTTGAGAAGTTCTTTATAGATCCTGGATATCAACCTTTTGTCTGTACTGTCATTTGCAAATATCTTCTCCCATTCCGTGGGTTGCCTCTTTGTTTTGTTGACTGTCTCCTTTGCTGTGCAGAAGCTTTTGATCTTGATGAAGTCCCAAAAGTTC
>PISX010038556.1:0-10107 GCA_004024625.1 Mellivora capensis
AGAGAGAGTCAATTATCATATGGTTTCACTTATTTGCGGAGCATAACAAATAACACGGAGGACATGGGGAGATGGAGAGGAGAAGGGAGTTGAGGGAAATTGGGGGGGAGATGAACCATGAGAGACTATGGACTCTGAAAAACAACCTGAGGGTTTTGAAGGGGCGGGGGGTGGGAGGTTGGGGGAGCCAGGTGGTGGGCATTAGGGAGGGCACACATTGCATGGAACACTGGGTGTGTTGTAAAACTATGGATTCTGTTACGCTGAAAAGAAATGAAATTAAAAAAAAAAAAAGGAAAAAAAAATCCAACAGACTCCAGGGGAGAGTCCCTCTGTGCTATGTTAGTGACCAAGCAACACCCCGTGACAAATCTCAGTGCCACAGCAGCTCCCTTAGGAGTTGTGGGTGTGGCTGTATAGTGCTTCTCACAAAGCAATGAATTATTAACATTTTTAGTAAAGTCCTGGTGGTATTATGTATTCATATTGATAAAATACATACAATACTAGGAGGTTGGTTAAGTGGAAATACATATATATATATATATATATAATTTCACATATATATGAAAAAATGACATTAAAAACTTACTAAAAGTACTATCCCCACAATTTAATAAATATATTTAAAATACACTTAAATTTTTGGTCAAATTTATTATTATACCAAATACCGTCATGCTTATGACTTGATTACATCACTTCTTATGCTCCATAAATACTTCTTCACTCAAAAGTCTATATTTTCACATTGGACCATCACTTACCTGCATAGGCATTACACAAATCTCTTTTTTGTTTAGAAAATTATTTATTCAAAACTGATGCTTTTTCCGAAGTAACTTTTGAGTGTAGAACCTACATGTAATATTGATGCAGATGGCCATATATTATTAATTTGTTAATTAATTGGTTTGTTCTATATCATAATCCAGAAATAATTCAAGTTTGTGAAAAAAGACACATAAATTAATGGTTTTCGTCCAGATCTGTAGAATATCCCCACCACAAACCAACTAATGCTTCTATATTTTATTCTATTTTCAGAGCAGCAATGCTAATCCATATTGATACAAGTCATGAGATGACCACTTAGGGAAGTATGATGTATCCTTGTCATTGCTCTTTTTTCCCCCAAGAGCAAAGAGGTTTAGTTTAGGGGTGAAGCATTGAATCAAGAAGATGGAAACATGAAATTTCTGGTATTTGTAACCTTGTGACTTTCAGCAAATTAATTAACCTCTCTAGTCCTGATTTTCTCATTTGTAATCTAAAAATGAATGAAGGGGATAAAGACGTACAGACTTCCAGCTGTAAACTAAAGAAGGCACAGGGATACAAAATACAGCGTTGGGAATATAGTTGATAATACTGTGTTATTTTTATTGTGGCAAACATTTCATAATGTGTATGCTTGTTCAATCACTGTGCTTTACACTTGAAATTAATTTAATATACAGCAACTGCACTTCAATTAATACATTTAAAAACAAGATATTTCCCAAATTAAAAAAAAAAAGAAAACAATGGCTTATCAACTTAGGAACTGGGTTGGGTGGTTGTCAAGGGGCACATTTCCCCTCTAAGATGTATGGCCTCAGTAATTTCCTGAATTAGAATACATTCTTACTTGTCCCAGAGGAATTCTTGAACTGGTCATATTGGGAGGAATTGTATTTACAATACTACATGAGGAGTCATGTGTCACATACTGTATTTAAGCGTCGAGACCAATTGGGCAATTCCTGTGAGAACCAAGGTTTCCATTTAGCTGTATTTTAGTGAACCAGGAAGCCCTGAGTGAGTAATTCCTTCCATGTGGCTCTGAGCTCTGCTCCCTGAAGACCTAAGAATTCTGTTCTGTTGGGAGATTTAAATATGTGAGATTATGTAAGGGAGATGTGTGTGCTCAGGGGAAGCTCATAGCCAACATAATAAAGAAAACATGGGATACCACTCGTGGGAGAGTCATGGCAAGAAGCATCAGCTCTTGGCCTGAGGCATAGATGGCATTTGTTAGAAGTTGGAGAGTCTTGCTGAATCCCAGTAGTTAATTTTTTCTTTTGCACCCCAATGTTCATAGCAGCCATGTCCACAATAGCCAAATTATGGAAAGAACGCAGATATCTATCAACAGATGAATGGATAAAGAAGATATGGTATATATTACACAATGGAATATTACTCAGCCATCAAAAAGAATGAAATCGTGCCATTTGCAATGACATGGTTGGAACTAGAAGGTATTAAGCTAAGGGAAATAAGTCAGTCAGAGAAAACCAAATACCATGTGATCTCACTCATATATGGCCTTTTAGAAACAAAATAAATATAAAAATAAAGGAACATAGGGGAAGAGAAAGAAAAGTAAAATATGAAAACAAAGGGAGACAAATGGTAAGAGATTAAGTATGGGAAACAAGCTAAGGCTTGTTGGAGGGGAGGGGGGCTGGGGAACGGGGTAAATGGATGATGGGCATTAAGGAGGGCACATGATGGAATGAGCTCTGGGTGTTACATGCAACTGATGAATCACTAAATTCTACCCTGGTAACTGATAGTGTAGTATATATTAACTAAACTGAATTCAAATAAGGAATTTTTAAAAGGGGCATCTGGGTGGCTCCGTGGGTTAAGCCTCTGCCTACAGTTCAGGTCATGATCTCAGAGTCCTAGGATCGAGCCCCATATCAGGCTGTCTGTTCAGCAGGTAGCCTGCTTCCCCCTCTCTCTCTGCCTGCCTCTTTGCTTACTTGTGATCTCTGTCAAATAAGTAAATAATCTTTAAAAAAAAGGAATTAAAAAGTTGGAGACCCTTCATGATACAATATACATGTGATCATCACCTTAATCCCCTTCGAGTCTTTGAAAATAATTTTTAAAACAAACATGGGGACAGCAGAAAGGAACAAGGTACCTCCAGGATGCTAGTTATGTTCTAGATCTTAAACCCAGTGATGGATGCATGAGTGTTCATTTTTTCACATGCTTATATACACTGTAGGTCATAAAAATAAAACATCATCTTTTTCATGGCAAAACCTAACACAGTTTTTTTTTGTCCACAAAGAGCAATTGCTCTAATCCTTTTGAACCCTGTTGCGTGTTTCCTTCTTTCCCTCTGACCTCCTTGGAGAGAAGTCCTGATTGATTTGCAAAGGACACTGTCATTGGAATGAGTTTAAGGAGAGTGAGCCCCTCTGGATGCCAGTGAAAGGAACTGGATAAATATTTCAATGAATCAACACCATTTTCTTTTATAATCATGGGCATGGTATTCCTATAAGTGGAAATACACAAATATTATATAAAGAATGGGATTTCTCAGAATATATTTGTCATTAAATTTCTATATCAACATGAACATACAGAAATATACTTATCTCTAATGTATTATATAGTTACAGTATTACATAAATATCAGTCATTATAGTACTTAATCGTTCATTTTTGTTAAGTGGAACTAGTAACCTAGTGTTTAGAAAAACCTATGAGTTCAAGTTATATTTTCAGTGACTTAGTAAAAAAAAGTTCGACAGCAGTGTAAACTTGATTTATGCCCTGAAAATCATCTATAGGTTTTGATTTAAAGGCAGAAATTGGGGCTCCTTAGAAGGTAAGATTTGAATGTCGATTCCTTCAAAATTTTCCAAGTGGAGTATTAAAAACATCCCATTAATAAAAAGGATCGGCAACCCTATTTGTTGATTGATGATCCTTTTTATTTACAGACAAAGAGCTTTTAATCTGAGTTATGTTTTGTCATTTTTATTTTTTGTATTTTGATATTAAGGTGCTTGATTTCCATGTCATGGATCTGCTCTTTCGTTCATGTTTGTTCGTCCGTGCGTCCGCTCGACACTGCGTTTCTGACACTGTGCGGGTGGTAGGACATGGAGAGAAGTCCTATGGGGTCCCTGTTCTTCGCTGGGCTTAAACCAGCCCCATTTTCCAGAATAGCAAAGGACAGGATTGTCTGAACTGATTTGAAACCAATGCTCATGAAGGGGTATTGATAAGATTTCTGATTAATATATAGGGAAAATTAGGTAAATGATATACTTTTCTTCCTCTTTCCATCTTTGCCCTACCTTCTTCTCCAAATAATGATTTTTGGCCTTTTTTCTAAGTACAATCTAATTGCTTTAAACTCACCAGTCCAGGGGCGCCTGGGTGACTCTGTGGGTTAAAGCCTCTGCCTTTGGCTCAGGTCATGATCCCAGGGTCCTGGAATCGAGCCCCACATGGGGCTCTCTGCTCAGTGGGGAGTCTGCTTCCCTTCCTCTCTCTCCGCCTGCCTCTTTGCCTACTTGTGATCTCTGTCTGTCAAATAAATAAATAAAATCTTTAAAAAAATAAAAAAATAAACTCACCAGTACATTTGTGTATATCTGTGTATATGCACGTGTGTATGTATCTCTATAAATGAAACACACATGACATGTTACACAATTATCTGTTTCCCAGCGCGATCTGTGGATGGTCTACTTCTGCCTTTGGGGTGGACTGACTGAGGCAAACACTGGCCCCACCACAGCTCTGCCATAGGGACTCAGTCCGTTTTTAGACTGATGGTCCCCGCTGTTGAATGACAGCTCTTCCCGGGGACTGTGGCCGTCATCACTAACCCTCTGTCAGCTTTCCGTGTCACCGCCCCCCATTCCCCGTCCCCCTGCCTGACAGGTTATCTGAGCAATTAACCAGTCTTCGGGAAAGGGTAGGATTGGATCAACCTCTACGTGTTTCTGAATGGGTGATCCACTGGCCTTTAAAGATTTTTTTTTTTTGCTTCCAATTTTTATTTTTACCCTTTTCCCCAGTAGTCCAATTTTTCTAAATGAGAAGCAGATGAAAAGCGGGCCTGTTAGTTCTTCCAATCTCCTGTCTTCAGATGAAGTGTTCTTGGTTCCCATATAGAATTTTTAAGTGTTTGGGGCTCTCCCAGCAGCTCTCCCTTTGGACTCTGCTGTAAACGCCGACTATGTTTGATTTATGAGAATCCCAGAGCAGAGATCAGCTTTTCAAACGCAGATTCGCATCCAGGTTTGCCTGTAAGGCCGGCGGACAGCGCTGGCTGCTGGCCGTCGGTCCCGCCTTCCCAGGACAGACCTGGAGAGCGGCGTGAAGAACGGCGCGTGGGTGGCAGACACCCAGTGTCACCTGGTTACCTGGGCTGGCGGCTGGCCTCCGAGGCAGGGCCATCACCTCCGGGAAGGCGTCCGGGAATTGTACAACCAGAAATTATTCAGAAGCCTAAATCACAAGGACCAAACTCACTGCTGACGGACAGCGAATCCGGAATTTATTGGAAGGTCAGATGGGAGGTCCCGCAGTCCCTGTGCTTTGTGCCATGCTAGTCCAACACTGAATTTCTCCACACCTCAGCCCCCTCATCTATAAAATGGGGATAATAGCTTCTAGAGAGGAGCGGATGGAGTCTTTCCCAGTGCTGGGCCAACAACAATGCTCAGACTGTGAGCTTTACTTAGCCCAGGGATGAAGGACACCAACCAACAAATCCTGCCCACACCAGGCCCCTTTCTAGGGAATAGGAACTTGGTGGCCTCCATAATCCATGTTTTTCTCTACATAGCTGTGTTAGATGAACCGCCTTACTCCTGGTCTGTTTCATTGACATCCCACTTCTGCCGTCTCCAAAGTCCAGAAGACCTTTCTGGTCCCAGCTGCTCCCTGGGCCACAGTGGTCATGTCCGTTGGACCCCTGCTGGCCCGGGATTTCAGCCAAGCCCCTGAGGTCTCCAGCCTCATCTTCCAGTTCCAGACCCCGGAGTTAGCGTGTTGTGTAAGAGGACCGCAGTGTCCACCAAAATGCCTGTCTTTCATGGGCACGACTGTTTTAACCTGCAGAGTAAATGTCTGTTCCCTTTATTTCTGTGTTCTTACAGGGACCCTTCATGGTGGCGTGTCCCCACTTCCTACCACCGTTAGAGGGCTGACTCTATTAACCCTCGGTTATCTTTAAAAAAAAAAAAAAAAGTCAGTTTTAGGTGTTTGGCCCACCAAACTGTACTATGAGGGTTTTGAAAACTTTTCTACAGGTAGATGTTAGCCAACTGGGTCACTTGTACTGACTTAGTCTTCAGAGGGTGACTTTATTCCCGTAGAGGCTGAGGGAGGGATTACCCACCCCCCTCCGCCAGTGTAGGCAGTGCCCAGAGAGTACTCAGGGCCATTGCAATGGAGAACAGAAGAAACCAGAATGTCACACTTACATGTAAAAGACAAGTATTAGAATTGCATTTTCCCACAGTGGAACATTTAGCTATTTCAGACCTGATCATGTGTCTGAGAACATTTAAGGGAACAACCACCAAAAAATATGAGTGACTTGCCGCTTTTGTTATTAAGGAAAGTGTGTGATACGTCTTTCAATAAACTGTACGAAACTCATGAACACCAGGGCTTTCGGAGACCGAAGCCACAGCTTATTTTATAAACTGATTGCTTGACTCTACAGAGCTTGATTTGTCCTCTTCGATCTCCTGTGAGCTTTTTTAAAGATGTATTTCTCTTCTGTGTCCCATTTGCTCAGATGCCCAAGAAGACTATCTGTTTTACTAGATAAACTGGAAGCATCAGGCGGGATGTGATCATCTTGATGAAGGCCAGGCTGTGCCGTGTGAATTTAGGAATTAACCTCCGGAAGCCTTGGCTTGGTGTCGGCAAAATGGGGATCATCAAGACTATCCTGTTGTTTTTAGAATTAAGTCAATAAGGCATGGACGGGGTTAGTGTAGAGCCTGAGGCATAATAAACATCCCTTAAACGCTAGCGGGTGCTGCTGTTAGTCATTCAGTGTCTTTGACCTGCTACTGTACAGTAAGCACGGAGCAAACACTGGGGTCCAGTGTGGGATGGAGAAGCGTCCTGCCCCCTGAAAGCTTGCAGCCTAATGAGGCAGTGAGATGACCAAGAAGAGAGGCTACAAGCAATGCATTCTGTGGTTATAAGCGCTGGACACATTTAAGAGAGTGTGATCGAGAGGAAGGCTTGAGTGTGTTTCTGCCAGGTCACCTGTGGGAGGAGCCAGGTGCAGGGCGGGAAGGCTTCAGGGAGCAGCAGGAGGCTCACAGGGACAGCGGGGCAGAAGCCATTGGCATGGCATCACCGGCAGAGGGCCGGACGGAGGTTTGGAGGTCGACCTCGCCCACTGAGGACCCACAAAGAGCGCAGCCACCAGGCCTTGGATGGGTTTCGGGCTCTGTCCTGCACCCCGTGGGAAATGACAGGGTGAAATCCGTGTCTTAAAAAAATGACACCCTGATCACTGCACAGAGAGTGACGTGGGGGACGCCAAGAGCAGGCGTCACAGGCCCCGAGGGACATGACCGAGGCCCACGTGCGAGCCGGTGGCGCTCAGCGTGGAGACCGTGGCCGCTGAGGTCGAGGAGTTTGAGAAGTGGTTGTAGGGGACGGTTGCGGAATCCTGGACTATTCAGATGTAAGTGAAGACGCCGAGTCTAGAAAACGGTGAAGTGACTCAAAATCTCCCAGCAAGGACAAAGATTTCAAATAAGTGTGTTGTGAGACGTGAGAATGGGAAAAAGGAATATTAATAAAGTAGCTAATGCAATACATCTTAAGTATGTAACCAAACTAACAGATGCTCTAAGTGAACAGTTGACTCTTGCCACAGTGTGTGCAGGTGCCTATAAATTGTATATAAGTAGATACATGATCAGAGAACCTTCTGGTATCTTCCCATTGTGACAACTGAGAAGCCGTTTTCTCTTCGGGAGTGCCTTTATCTTGGGCAAATATGACAGATGCCTCGTTTCTTAGCTGTCACAGGCACAGTACTCAAAAGGACGCTTCCCTTTGCCCAGGAATCCGTGACTTCTGGTTAAAGAATCCTTGCTTATAAATGTCCAGCATCATTTGCTCAGCTGAGTCTTTCCTGAATCCTTGGAAGGACTGATTTGTTTTTATTCTAACCTCTGCATTTATATATTTTTAGCTTCGTTCTCGCCTCTATAAAATGAGGACAGTTCTATTTCCCTGCCCATCTCCACAGCTGATGGATGAAAGTTATTTTGTGAAGCGGTTCTAGTGTTTTATAAGAGATATAATTCCTAATGACAGGCCATATTTCCCCTTTTTTTTATTACTGTGCATAGAGTTTTATTTAAAGAGTCAGTAAAAAAAATTTTTAATGCAGCATAGAAGTACGTTACTACCTCTGCATGCCTGAGAAATTTGGAGAAAGTAACAGATTCTCGCGTGCCTAAAGAAGCCCTCCTTGCTTCTAAATTTTATTTGGGTCAGGAAGAGCTGCTTTGCTAACATCAGTGCAGCTTCTGCTTCCTCTCAGCAGGGAAGAGGCCATCTTCATTCACGTGGCCCATCTTGATCCCAGAGTTGTGGCTGATGGAGATGTTGTGGGGTTTCTTACTCAGAGGTTTTGGGGGGAAGACTGGAGTGGGCATAACTGGCATCCTGGCTTGAGGACAGTGTTGTCGCACGTCTGGCCTCCCTGGTCTGTCTGGAGGTTGACCATTGTGGGTCACTGCATTTTGCAGGCATGTTGTAGGGTTAGGTGGCTACTCTTGAGGACAGGAGAAGCCCTTCTGGGAGCACTTGTGCAGGACATGGAATGTTGGGGGAAGAAGGGGCAGCGTGGGAGTCATAGACGTGGGACAGGGACACACAAGCAGGTTGGGGAGCATGGGGCAGCCAGTGTGCAGCTGCCAAGAGTGGGTTAGCGAGTGCTCTGCAAAATGTGGAAAGTACAAAGCCACAGAAGTCCCTTTGTGGTCATGATTGTCATGCTCACCTCAAAGCCATGGGAACAGGACTTGTTAGGAATAAATACACTGAAATGGTACTTTAGAACTGGCCTTTGCTGTGTTGATATTAATAAAAGATTTCTGGATAGATACAGCCTGCCCATCCCCTGTGGCTCCTACTTATCCTCATCTCTGTCAGCCTTTCAGGACTCAAGGGGACACTTGCTTCTGGTTACTCTTACTTGCTATGACCTCTGCTACTTTGAACTGGGCTATTATCCAGATAAATGAAGTAGACTTCTAGATTTGGAGAGCATCTGAAGTGGAAAAAGAATGGACTACAAGCTCCTGGAGGGACAGGTGCTGGGCTGGTCTCTGGCTGAATCCCCGCCCACGGAAAAGAGCCGCACGCACAATGGGTACTCATGGCGTTAGATGCTTGAGTGCCCAGTGAATGAAGGTACCTCAAGGGTCGTCTTGTCCAAGTGACCCATTTTACAGATGCAGATGGTAAAAGCAGAGAGGCACATGCCCAACTTCACCTAGGTCACTAGATGCTAGAGTTGGAAAATGAAGCAAAGCTCCAGATGAAAGACCCAGAGCTGGTGCTGCTTCCTAGTTCACGTAACATGCCACTGACTGTGACAGGGTCATGGGACTCTGTGCTTAACGCCTATCCCTGAATTCATTCAGACAATATGATTTTTGTATGCCAGACCAGTGGTTGTCCATCCTGGTTGCCCATTAGAGTCACCTAGAGAGGTTTAAAAACAGAAACAAGAGTTCCTAGGTCAGCTGATAGGATTTACCTCTATCTGTGCATCATTGTTTTTGTTATTATTTTTCTTTATTTCTTTTCAGCATAACGGTATTCATTGTTTTTGCACCACACCCAGTGCTCCATGCAATGCGTGCCCTCCCCAATACCCACCACCTGGCTCCCCCAACCTCCCACCCCCTGCCCCTTCAAAACCCCTCGGGTTGTTTTTCAGAGTCCATAGTCTCTCATGGTTCATCTCCCCCCCAATTTCCCTCAACTCCCTTCTCCTCTCCATCTCCCTATGTCCTCCGTGTTATTTGTTATGCTCCACAAATAAGTGAAACCATATGATAATTGACTCTTTCTGCTTGACTTATTTCACTCAGCATAATCTCTTCCAATCCCGTCCATGTTGCTACAAAAGTTGGGTATTCATCCTTTCTGATGGAGGCATAATACTCCATAGTGTATATGGACCACATCTTCTTTATCCATTCGTCTGTTGAAGGGCATCTTGGTTCTTTCCACAGTTTGGCGACCGTGGCCATTGCTGCTATAAACATTAGGGTACAGATGGCCCTTCTTTTCACCACATCTGTA
>PISX010038558.1:0-10121 GCA_004024625.1 Mellivora capensis
AACAGAAGATTTAGAATATTCCATAAACGTAGTTGATAAAGCAGAGGTAGGTTTGAGAGGACAGACTCCCAATTTTGAAAGAAGTTGTACTGTGGGTAAACAGCATAGTCTGCTACAGAAAAAATATATACGAAAGGGAGAGTCAACTGGTGCAACAAACTTTTTTTTTTTCCACCAGTTTCACCACAAACTATTTTTTTTAAAGATTTTATTTATTTATTAGACAGAGATCACAAGTAGGCAGAGAGGCAGGCAGAGAGAGAGGAGGAAGCAGGCTCCCTGCTGAGCAGAGCGCCTGGTACGGGGCTCGTTCCCAGGACCCTGGGATCATGACCTGAGCCGAAGGCAGAGGCTTTAACCCACTGAGCCACCCAGGCACCCCAGCAAACTTTTTTTTTTTTTTTTTTTTTTTTTAAGATTTTGTTTATTTATTTGACAGAGAGAGACCCAGTGAGAGAGGGAACACAAGCAGGGGGAGTGGGAAAGGGAGAAGCAGTCTTCCCGCTGAGCAGGGAGCCTGAGGAGGGGCTTGATCCCAGGACCGCGGGACCACAACCTGAGCTGAAGGCAGATGCCTAATGGCTGAGCCACCCAGGCTCCCTGCAAACTTCTTATTTTAAGAAACTGCCACAGCCAACCCAATTCTTAGCAACCATGACCCTGATCAGTCAGCAGCTATCAACACGGAGGCAATCTCCTCTCCCAGCAAAAAGACTGTAACTTGCTGAAAGCTCATGATGATTAGCATTTTTTAGCAATAAAGCATTTTTAAATTAAGGCATATACATTAATACAGACATTGTAAGTGTATATATACACTTCATAGACTACAATATAGTATAAATATAACTTTTATATGTGCTGACAAAAATCAAACATTTGACTTGCTTTATTGCAATAAATGCTCTATTGCAGTGGTCTGTAACTGAACCCACGGTATCTCTGAGGTTATGCCTGTACTTTGAAATAATTCTATTTGTCTGGAGGAGACTATGGGATTTTGAAAAAGAAAGTAAACTATTCTCTTGGTGCTGCTTTGTTTTGAAAACACAGTGAAACAAAGATGGCGTCTACCCTGACTCGGATCTCAAGGGAATGGATGTTTTTGTTCCCCCATGATTAGGGTGTTGAAATCCTAACTCCCAATGGGTTAGTATTAGGAGCTCCCAATCTGGCAGCAGATTGGGTTGAGAAGGGCTGACTCTTGGGATAAAAGAGGCCCCAGTGAGCAACCATCCCCCTTTCACTGTGTGAAAACAGAGAGAAATGGCTACAAGTACCCCCTGCTTTTCAAAAATTCTAGGTAAGCCACTTCACTTTTATGAAAGACCTACATCAGTACCCGCTTTTGCTAACTGAAAGAAATCTGAAGAGGAATTTGCGTTTATTAAAAAAAAAAAAAAGTGAAAAGCAAAAGGAGCATTCAGCATTTCCATTGCAGTGAGCTATCAGAGGCAGTGGCCACCTGGAGCCGTGAGAGAGGAGAGGGTGGTCAGCCGGGCTCCTTCCCTGAGAACTACACTCAGCACTCCCTCATCCAGCCGCCAGAGCTGTGGACTGGGGCTCTGCACACCTGTGCATTAGCTTGACTTTTTTTTTTTTTTTCCCTCAAAGATTCCATTTACTTATTTGACAGAGATCACAAGCAGGCAGAGAGAGAGAGAAGGAAACAGGCTCCCCGCCGAGCAGAGAGCCCGATTCGGGGCCCGATCCCAGGACCCTGAGACCATGACCCGAGCTGAAGGCAGAGGCCTTAACCCACTGAGCCACCCAGGCGCCTCTAGCTTAACTTATTTTATGTAACCATTAACAACATGGATCCTGAAGTATCAGAAAAGCCTCAGAGAGATTTTTTGGTTTTGGAAGTGCTAAAAAAAACTGCCATATAAATTAATTGCTTCTTCACTTTCTACCATTTTGACTTAAAAAAAGGCTTCCTATGAACACACTACTTTTGGATAGCAGGAGAAACTAGTAACTATGAACCAGGAAGTGGGTCCTCACCAGACAGTGAGTCTGCTGGGGCCTTGATTTTGGACTTCCTAGCCTCCAGAACTGTGAGAAACCCATTTCTATTGTTTACAAGTCACTCAGTTTTGTTATAGCAGCCTGAAAGGATGAAGACAAAGAAATACACATATCCATTTTACATGGTTACTAATATGATACCAATTGCACCAAAGATTTTAACAGGCTTACCTCAAAAATTCCAACTAATCTTCCCAATGTCCCTTTTACTCCAGCCTGAAAAGTGAAGAAGAATTAACACATTAATATTGTTTATATTGCTGGTCTCATTCTGAATCAAAACCCAAGGACGACTAGGTCTATGGAGGTCACACCAGTATTTTCTGAGTGTCACAGACTGGTAACAGCAGGGTGTACTCTAGGGATCTAGAGGGAGGATTCCTCACATCTCTTCCCCGTCTCTCTCCCCACTGCCATGCCGGCCAAACACAGCAGGTTATCAAGGCCATGAAGCCACAGGGAAGATATTTTGAGGTATTAATTACTTCACTCACTCACTCATTCATTCATTCATTCAAAAAATACACTGCCTAATACGTGTCAGAGATACAGTGATGAATAGGCTAGAACACAGGATCTAAGAGCACAGGATGCTTATCTGACTCGTTCTTGGCTGTCTGCATACAGTATGCCTGAAACAGGGCTCAGCACCTTGTAGAAGCAGCTCAGGAAGGCATTAAGTTAACAAGTACATAAACCTGGTGATTCTGCTAGTGACAGGAATTGACAGAGATGCACAGAATGATATGATGGACAGAGAGTGACAGGGAGGGGGCAACTTCATACAGTGGTGAGGCCTTTGTGCATAAACTCCATATCTCCCATTGGCCCTTTGGGATTTTTTTTTTTTTTTTAATTTGTGTCTTTCTGATGCATCAAAGGCACATTTTTCAGTTTATTTCAATTGATTAATTTTCTTTTCAGCCTATCAAAACTAGGGCTATCCCATCTCTAGGCATATTTTTCATTTCTACCTGTTCTTTACATATCTGTTTCCATTATGTATGCCTTTGTTTCCATGATTTTTTTGATCTTTTAAAGTTATTCCTTCATTCACCTTTGAACAGCTTGAACATACTTAAGTTCCTTGTCAGGCCATGCCATAAAATTCATTTCATCTGAAGTGAAATCATGTTCCAACTGGTGAAGGGCTTACTTGTGAAGCTTCTGCTCCAAGGATATCCAGGGAATACTGCAGGCAGAGCCACGGAATCAGGGTGTGGTTTGGCTCCATCTTTTATGGTGCATTGCATCTGTGTCCTCTCCCTACCTAGGTGCACACCTTTCTAAAAGTCTCAGCTCCTGGGGGCGCCTGGGTGGCTCAGTGGATTAAAGCCTCTGCCTTCGGCTCAGGTCATGATCCCAGGGTTCTGGGATAGAGCCCCGCGTTGGGATCTCTGCTCGGCAGGGAGCCTGCTTCCTCCTCTCTCTCTGCCTGCCTCTCTGCCTACTTGTGGTCTCTCTGTCAAATAAATAAATAAAATCTTTAAAAAAATAAAATAAATAAATAAAAGTCTCAGCTCCCGGTATCCTTTCCATTGGGAACCTGGGCTCCCCCTACTCCAAGGGGTCTGAACACTAGCCACCCAAGGCCTGTCAGGCTGCAGTCTTCCCATGACATTCAGGAGTTCTACCCTGTTTCTGATCTATAGAGATGGTACCCACCTTACTTTTGTGCCAAGCTATGTCTTTTTAGCTTTTGGTTTTTCTATCTTATATCTGTCCCTGCTAGAGATGAGGAGAGCAAGAGAAAGATGAATCCCTGGAAGTGTCTGGGAAATGGTGTAACTTGTTTTTAATTTCCACTGCCATGTTATTTTATAACTAAATTCGCAATAAACTAAAAATTGAGGCAAAAATACTTTCTAAAGACAAGAGGTACTCATTAAGTCTGTACAGAATGAAGAAAATTTTGAAATAAGTACTCTGGAAGTTCTTCAAAGATATTTAAAATAAAGGCCGATTTATAGACCTAGACTCCTAGGTGAGCTATATTTTAAAATTAATTTTTGATAATTATCTGTCAAAGAATTCTTTTCTTTCCTCTTGCCAACATGCCTGTTCATTTCCCATCCATTCTTTCCCCCATGTGGCTTTTGGGTCTACTGAAATGGAAATGTTTACCTTTTCTTATTTAAACTGATTCTCTACATGTTTAAAAAATTTTTTGAATTTATTTAAGTAATCTCTACAGCCAATGTGGGGCTTGAACTAATGAAGATCAAGGGCTACACACTCCACTGACTGAGGTAGCCAGGCGCCCTTAAACTGACTCTGCATTTTTAGAGATAATTGCACTCCACGGCCAGCTAAAACTAAGACTGTACTTCATGAATTAACCAATGTAGCTGCCTGAACAAGTGGGACGAGCTGGCAGGCCAGCCTAGACTAGAAAACCAATTCAGTACCCTGACCCACGTAGCCTGAACACTCAGATTAACTCCTGAGATGTGGCACTCGTGCTCCTGCCTGTGGTCCCCACTGACTGGGTCTAGAGCATCCGTCAGGTTGGTGGGGAGGGAGGGAGATAAGGAGATTCACAGAGGTTCATAAAGGCCATCATTCACATTTCTCTTCTGCAAAGTAGAGACA
Organism: Mellivora capensis; assembly: GCA_004024625.1. Classification (NCBI taxonomy): domain Eukaryota; kingdom Metazoa; phylum Chordata; class Mammalia; order Carnivora; family Mustelidae; genus Mellivora; species Mellivora capensis. The sequence continues at coordinate 4,621 of PISX010038558.1, forward strand.
AAGTTCTCTTTAGCAGTTTTAACTGTTCAATTAAAATTTTTTTTCTTAAAGAAACCAAAAGTTTAGAAAAGAAAATGACCTCCAATTTTTTTTTTAAATTTGTGAGAGAGAGAGAGAGAGAGCGAGCACAGGCAGACAGAATGGTAGGCAGAGGGAGAAGCAGGCTCCCTGCTGAGCAAGGAGCCCGATGTGGGACTCGATCCCAGGATGTTGGGATCATGACCTGAGCTGAAGGCAGCTGCTTAACCAACTGAGCCACCCAGGCGTCCCTGATCTCCAATTTTTAAAAAAAGATTTTATTTATTTATTTAAAGAGTGTGTACTCATGGGGGTACGGAGTGGAGGAGGAGGAGAGGGACAAGGGACAAGCAGACTCCACACTGAGCTCAGAGCCTGACACAGGGCTCAATCTCATGACCCTGAGATCATGACCTGAGCCAAAATCAAGAGTCGGACACTTAACTGCCTGAACCACCCAGAGCCCCAATCTCCAATTCATTTTTTTTTAAGATTTTATTTGTTTCTTTGACAGAGAGAGAGATCACAAATAGGCAGAGAGGCAGCAGAGAGAGGGGGGGAAGTAGGCTCCATGCCGAGCAGATAGCCTGATGCGGGGCGCGATCCCAGGACCCAGAGATCATGACCTGAGCCGAAGGCAGACACTTAACCCACTGAGCCATCCAGGTGCCCTCAATCTCCAATTCTTAAGGGAGCAATTAATTTAATATTATGGCAGTTCAATACAACTGATTTAAAACTTTTGTTTAATAATGGTGTTTTCTGCATTCAACATCAACACATACCTGATTTACTTTAACAGAGGCAGTTGGAAAAAGCATTAAAGCATTTTTTCTTTCTTTTGCATTTTTCTTTATCACATAGATGCATTCTGGGGCACCTGGGTGGCTCAGTTGGTTGAGCATCCGCCTTTGGCTTGGGTCATGACACAGGAGTCCCAGGGCTCCCTGCTCAGTGGGAAGCCTGCTTCCCCCTCTGCCCTTCTCCCCACTCATACTCTCTAATAAATAAATAAAATCTGAAAAAAATAAAATAGATGTCTTCTTATGAAGTCTAGTGTAACTTAAATAATGCCATCTGCACAAAGAAATTTTAGTGGCATTTATTTTCGCTTCTAATTAAACTTCAAGTTGTGGAAAGTAACAATAGCTTTATTTGTTTCAGTGTTTCAAGTTTTATACCAATATTTAGGGGATCTACTTTGGAGAACTCTATCTAAGGTGATCTTGCCAATGAGTCTATGGTGAAAAGCAAAGAAATATTATTTTATTTACCAGTTTCTAAACTGAGATTTAGCAGTTTTCTTAGGAGGAGGTGCCTCTTTAGTAAACAAGAGAATTTCAGTTCTTGAAAGTCATAGTGCTGATCAAGAGGAAGATTCCTCAGAGGCAAAGGTCCTCCAAGACAGAGTTCACTGCAACATTTTACGTTTTCATGCTTCTCCACCGTCCAATTAGCTTTGAGCTAGCTCCCTGTCAACTGCTGCCACAAGCACCAGGAGAGTTATTTTTGTCCCTCACATGATTCTCGCATGTGGGCCGGGGTAGGTGTCAGGGTCACATCAGACAGAGAGCTGGCTCCAACATTTTGGGAGGAGATTTGAGTCAAGGTTTATGGAAGTCTGATCTAGGCAGGGTGCTGGGATGGACCTGTTCTTCTCCAAATCATATAAAAACAGTTATAATTTCAATCTATATGTCAAAAACCCCAAATCCGGAGAAGAAGAGTTTATTTAAAAGCTCATTTTAGCTAGCAGTAAGAACTCCCCTTAAAAAAAAGAAAAAAAGAAAAAAAAATCTATTGCCCTTCATTATCCAATTACATGCAGGTAAGTGCTGCCTTGAACTTCTAAGTATAATACTTTAATTCTATCACTTTTGGACTAGTTAACAAAAATAATTTGGGCAACTGCTTACTTTTTAAAAAGAAAAAACCCTACAAATATCTTTTTTTCCCCTTTTGGGGTGTTCTGCTGAGATTGGAAGTACCAACTAGCGAGAGTCCCGTGATGCTGTCTTTCCTGCTAGTAAGATCTCCCACCAAGCACATGAGACTCACGCAGAGGCACTGCCAATGGACAAGCCTTTGAGAATGCCCCTCTGATGATCTGCCACCATGAAGAGCCCTGGCTGTGTCGTTGTAGTCTGAGTGGGCACAAAATGGATCATCACCTTCTGAAGCCTCGTCTTTACTCTAAGGTGGACATTCTGGCAGACACTGACGGGTGTCTAGCTCACGGGCATTCTTCCTTCCACTGTGCTACCAGTAAGACCAGATTCTGTTCAGGCAAGAGCTATGGCACACCTGGAATGGCGCATTCTGCTCCCTTCGGCAGTGACAAGTTCAGGAGTGCCATGACCCAGTTCTGGACCAATGATTTCTGGGAGGTTGTCTCTTGGGGGCTCATGGAAAGATTTCCCACCATGATAAAGAGCTGCATAAAAAGAAACCCTACACCTTGCTTGTCAAGTGGGGACCTGAAAACTTGGAGCTGCTACAGTCACCTTGTGCTCCTAAGGGGAAGAGCAGGAGACTCAATGAGAAGCTGAACTGAAGTTGAGTCCTGAGGTGGCCGAGCTGCTGAAGCAATGACGTAATGAATGTCCAACCTCTGGGCTTGCTACGTGAGAAAAATGACCGGTACGGCTGAAGCCGCTTCTAGCAGGTACTCTGGTACCATATCAGAACACTTCCTGCTACTCACTTTGATTTAGAAGGTAGCTCTCAGAGGAAGACTTGAGTACCCCGAAACAATTATGAACATCCATACAGGGAACTGTAGTATAACAGCTTGCTCTATTAAAGCAATAAGCCCAGACCCAAAAGGAGCTCAGGGGAGCCACTCTCATGCAAGTATGTATATGAGGAAACCCAGGAACAAAAATATATGGTCTTCAAAACACACACCTTTCTGGTACCTGCCAAACTTAAGTAACAGCAGGAAAAGAGTCACACTGAAGATAGATGAAAGTAGATGGGACGCCATCATGATTAAGTCCAGTGAAATCCCATCCCAGAGATTTTTTGGTTTTGTTTTTTAAATATTTCAAACATCAAAAAAGTTGAGAAATAACAGACATTCAGGTAGTAGCCAGCTTTCTCAAATAGTGATGTACCATTTTGTGTTTTTTTTTTTTAAGATTTATTTATTTGAGAGTGAGAGAGAGAATGTGCGTGCACTCAAGAAAGAGCGAGAGGCAGACTCTCCGCTGAGCAGGAAGCCCAACTAGGGGCCCAATCCCATGACCCTGAGATCATGACCTGAGCCACAGACAGACGCGTAACTGACTGAGCCACACGGGCACCCATGTATTTTTTAATTTTTTTAAAAGAAATAAAACTACGGGTACCACTAAAGCCCCGTGTGTACTCCCCAGCTCTCAGAGGTAACTACTCACCTGAATTTGGTGTTAATCACTCTCTTGCATGTCTTTATACTTGTACTACTTAGGTCTCTAGCCACTATTCATGGTAAACAGTATTTTCTGTATGTTCCTCTACTCAATTAAAAAAAAGGATTATACTTTCTGCAACTCTGTCCCCTCAATATCATGATTCTGAGTTTTATATATATTGAAACATGTAGTTCAAGTTAATTCATTTTGGTTGCTAAACAGTATTCTACTTTAGGAACTTACCACAATTAATTCATTTGCTTGTTGGTAGACATTTAGTTTTGCCATTACAAAAAACACTGCAAAACCCAAAACCTCTCTTGTAGATATAACCTTGTTACAACCCACCATGTGTGTCAGTTTCTTTAAGATCAAATTTCTTTTTTTTTCTTCTTTTAAAGATTTTATTGATTTATTTGACAGACAGAGATCACAAGTAGGCAGAGAGGCAGGCAGAGAGGGGGCGGGGGAAGCAGGCTCCCTGCCGAGCAGAGAGCCCGATGCGGGGCTGGATCCTAGGATCCTGGGATCATGACTTGAGCTGAAGGCGGAGGCTTTAACCCACTGAGCCACCCAGGTGCCCCTAAGATCAAATTTCTAAATCACAGGATAAAAGTACCACCAATTTCCCTACAAATTATCAAGTTCCTCTATGCAGTACATCAATGGCAGAAATGACCAGAATTCTCTACCTCTTCCTATATCCATGTCCTTTGAAATGTGATTTTACAGTTCTTCCTATCAAGGGATACTCTTTTACGAGGCTGGCCTTGTGACTTGGCCAAGAGAATGCAGACTGATGCTGTACCAGTTCCAAGACTAGGCCTCAAGAGGTATTGTAGCTTCTACTCTGTCTCTTGGAACTCTGCCACTGCCATGTAAGCTAGTCTCCTAAAGGATGAAAGACCTGTCTCAGCTGAAGGTATTAGAAAGCAGCCTACAGCTGGCTGACCTCCAAACGAGAAAGCCACGAGGAGAAGAGCTGCCTACTCTGCCCAGAGCCGGCCGTAGACATCGGAGCAGTCCACTCAGTCTAGTACTGAGGCGTAGACACTGGAAGCAGACCCATGGGCTTGTGAGTAACAATCAATACTTAACTAATTTAGGCCACTGAGTTTGGGGACAGCTTGTTATACAGCAGTAACTACCTGGTGTATTCTCCAAGTACACAGGCAACGTACAAGTTCCCACCACTCTCGTTTTTTGTCAGCCTTTTAAATTTTAAATCAACATGAGGAGTATGAAATTACACTGCATAATTTTTCTTTCTTTCTTTTTTTTTTAAAGATTTTTTATTTATTTGACAGACAGAAATCACAAGTGGGCAGAGAGGAAGGCAGAGAGAGAGGAGGAAGCAGGCTCCCTGCTGAGCAGAGAGCCCGATGCGGGGCTCGATCCCAGGACCCCGGGATCATGACCTGAGCCGAAGGCAGAGGCTTTAACCTGCTGAGCCACCCAGGCGCCCCACTGCATAATTTTTCTAACGGTGTACTTTTTCCTGTTTAATGGACATTCGGATTTCTTCTGGGAATTCATACTATTTATCCATTTTTCTTTTTTTTTTATTTTATTTTTTATTTTTTTATAAACATATTTTTATTCCCAGGGGTACATGTCTGTGAATCGCCAGGTTTACACACTTCACAGCACTAACCATAGCACATACCCTCCCCAATGTCCATTACCCCACCCCCCTTTCCCGACCCCCTCTCCCCAGCAACCCTCAGTTTGTTTTGTGAGATTAAGAGTCACTTATGGTTTGTTTCCCTCCCAATCCCATCTTGTTTCTTTTCTTCTTTTTCTGCCCCCCTAGTCCCCCATGTTGCATCTCCACTTCCTCATATCAGGGAGATCATATGATAGTTGTCTTTCTCTGATTGACTTATTTTACTAAGCATGATACCCTCTAGTTCCATCCACGTCGTTGCGAATGGCAAGATTTCATTTCTTTTGATGGCTGCGTAGTATTCCATCGTGTATATATACCACATCTTCTTTATCCATTCATCTGTTGATGGACATCTAGGCTCTTTCCATAGTTTGGCTATTGTAGACATTGCTGCTATAAACATTCGGGTGCACGTGCCC
>PISX010038559.1:0-10107 GCA_004024625.1 Mellivora capensis
ACGTGTGTTGGAGAGGATGTGGAGAAAGGGGAACCCTCCTACACTGTTGGTGGGAATGCAAGTTGGTGCAGCCACTCTGGAGAACAGTGTGGAGGTTCCTCAAGAAGTTAAAAATAGAGCTTCCCTATGACCCTGCAATTGCGCTACTGGGTATTTACCCCAAAGATACAGATGTGGTAAAAAGAAGGGCCATCTGTACTCCAATGTTTATAGCAGCAATGACCACGGTCACCAAACTGTGGAAAGAACCAAGATGCCCTTCAACAGACGAATGGATAAAGAAGATGTGGTCCATATACACTATGGAGTATTATGCCTCCATCAGAAAGGATGAATACCAGACTTTTGTAGCAACATGGATGGGACTGGAAGAGATTATGCTGAGTGAAATAAGTCAAGCAGAGAGAGTCAGTTATCATATGGTTTCACTTATTTGTGGAGCATAACAAATAACACGGAGGACATGGGGAGATGGAGAGGAGAAGGGAGTTGAGGGAAATTGGGGGGGAGATGAACCATGAGAGACTATGGACTCTGAAAAACAGCCTGAGGGTTTTGAAGGGGCGGGCGGTGGGAGGTTGGGGAGCCAGGTGGTGGGTATTGTGGAGGGCACACATTGCATGGAGCACTGAGTGTGGTGTAAAACTATGAACTCTGTTACGCTGAAAAGAAATAAAAAAAAATTTATGATAAAAAAAAGATATAATGTTTCTGGATTTCAACAGATATTTCACAAAATTTCTCAAAATATTCCTACAGGCAAGATGAAGCCGTTGGGCTAGAGAACAGAACCATAAAACCTTTAAGTACACAACTTCAATGGTCATCACAAGGATAAGAATTAATGGGAACATGGCCCTTTGGAAGGAGATGTTTAAAAGAATGTCCTCTAGACAATCTTCATTGACCCTGTCCTAATTAGTTCAACATTTTAATAATATGCAAAATGAGGACACCGATGGCAAGTTGATGAGATAAAGCCAGAAGGGATAGTAAATCTAGCCAAAGGCCATATTTAATCATATAAATCATAATAATAACTATTTATAGAAAGATGATGTGTTATTGGGTAAAGAGAAGATTATTCTTGTTAATGGTGACAGTTCTGTCATTTCTTGGTTATATTATCCTGGGAACATTACCTGACCTTTCTTTATCCCTGTTCCCTCAAAAATTTCTACCATACAAGTTTGTTTTGATATTTTAAAAAGATAATCTCTCTGAAAAAATATATATTTTAATGCAATTTCTATTATTCGATGTAAAATACCTACCCAAAATTAAAACCCTGAGAACTTAGAATGTGGAATATATACATCTTGGAAGCCATGCAAGAAGGGAAAAAATGCAAAAATGTTATTTAACTGCAACTTCAGTAAACTCAACAATGGGCTCTGTCTGTCAAAATAGATAATGTAATCCCAAAATTTAGTGATGGATCAAAGATGTTTGACTCAAAGGAGGGATTAACCCCATTCTAGGCTGGTTAGTACTTGACACTGAATTTGGAGAAGTCAAATTATATTCAAGCATTCAGACTAAGGTGACTACACTAATGAGGAGAGAGAAAACAATATTTTGAGGAACACTGAAGCAATGAGAATATTTAGCTTAAGGAGGAGAAAAAACCAGCCAACTTCATATATTTGGCTGACTGTTGTGTGAGAAATATTGGTTTTGAGTCTCTAGAAATAGAAAGAGAATAATTGGTAGAAGCGCTAGGTAGTCAGATCTCAAGTCAATATAATAATAATAATAATAAACGATGGTGATGATGATGATAGCAGCAAATGTTTATATTGCCTACTAATGGCAAGAAATTATTGTAAGTGCAACACAATGATTCATTTAATCCTTATAACAATCTTATAAGAAGGTACTATCTCCAATTTAAAGTTGAGGAGCTGAGGAGTTGAGGACATAGAGGTTGCATAGTTTGCCTAATCTCAACATTAGTGAGGGGCTTAGACAGAATTTAAGCCCAGAAGCCTGCTCCAGAACTATGTAGCCTAAGTTTTCTTTTAATTGAAGTATATTTGACATGCAATGTTATATTAGTTTCAGGTATATAACATAGTTATTTGATACCTAGATGCATTCTGAAATGATCACCACAATGTCTATTACCCTCTGTCACCATACAACATTGTTAAAATATTATTAACTATGTTCCCTATATTGTACATTACATCTCTGAGACTTATTTATAACTAAAAGTTTGTACCTCTTAATCCCCTTCACCTATTTCACCCATCCCCCCCATACTGGAAACCAATAGTTTTTTTCCCTATATTCATGAGTCTGTGTTTTATTTGTTCATTTGTTTTATTTTTTAGAATCCATGTTTCTTTCCCCATCTGACTTACTTCATTTAGAACAATGCCCTTTGGATCTATCCATGTTGTCACAATTGGCAAGATTTTATTGTTTATTATGGCTAAGTAATATCCCATTATCATATATCTATATTCCATTGTGTACACACACACACACACACACACACACACACACACACACCTTATCTGTTCATCTATGGACACTTGGGTGCTTCCATATTTTGGTTATTGTAAATAATGCTGCAATGAACATGGAGGTACATAAATCTTTTAGAATTTTGTTTTCTTTAGGTAAATACCCAGAAGTAGAATTGCTAAAATATACGGTAGTTCTGTTTTTAGTTTTTTTTGAGGAACTTCCATACTGTTTTTCCCTAGTGGCTGTACCAATTTATATTACCAACAAAAGTGTACAAATTTTCCCTTTTACCTACATCCTTGCCAATGCTTATTTCTTATCTTTTTAGTACTAATATAACAGTTTGAGCTCTCTGAAATGCAAAATATTATCTTGAAAGAGAATATGTTTCCTTTTACTGAAGTTGAGAAGCATATTCTTGCTCATATGACCTCTTATTCAGGTAGGTGAACAAAATGCCCTCTCATTCACTAACATTCACTAAACTTTTATTCACTAATTCTTCCTGGGCAAAATTTATGAGCCAGGTTCTGTGCTGGTAAATACCAGCATGAATCCATGATAAATACCCTACCTTACAGACAGGTAGAATATATAGGCATTAGCCAGATTATTGACTTGAATTGTGATTATTGCTGCTAAGGAGAAGTACATATAAGAACATAACATGGGAGATCATTTTTTTCCTTTGGTCTGGGATATCTAAGGCAACATTCTTGACAAAAAGAATATTAATCCTTATTTTGACATCTACTGAAATATGTTATCTGGTGACGTCTTATCTTCATTCCTTCATTCCTTTATCCCTTGGTATATCATCAGTGTCCATTAACTCCAATTTTGTTTTTTTAATTTCTCTGATGAGAAGTTCAAACTATTTGTACAGATTGGTATTCCATGATATGCTTCATTTATTCTTTATTAAAGCTCTTCTGAAGAGAAAATTTACTTTTTAAAAAAACCCATTCTATCTCACAAAATTACAATATGGGTCCATTCAACCTTTTTATAAATCCAAGATACTTCTTATCTTGAAACAATTTGCAATTCTTTATTCTAAGAATTGTGTCATTGATTATTATTATTTTCAACAATGCTAAGAAAAATTAAAATAAGAAAACAATGATAGTATCATCTAGAAAGTTGATGCAACAGTAAAACAAATCCTCAGTATTGCATCATCCTTTAATTTTCATATTGAAGTGACCAAAGTATTACATCATTATCTTTTAAGAAAAAATAAAAGAAGACTGGAGACAAGACTTGTGGTCTGCTTTTAATTTTCATTGAACTCAATTGAGAATGCAGAATTTTATTTTCTATTCACACTGACAAGAGAAGAAAATTGACAGAAGATGATGATTCACAATTATTAGATGAATCAGAAAATGAATGTAAATGACAAAAACAGCTCTAGATTAGAATATTATGAAACTAATGGTGTAAGTAGGATCTCAGACTAGAAGCCTTCCAATGATGATATTCTAAATGAACTTTCTCAAATTCAAGATCAATGAGTGAACAATATTTTTGAAAAACAAAAGAGAAATATAGTGTTCTTATCTGCTTAATCACTTACCAGAAAGGACCACATCATCCCAATATTTTGGGATAAGAGCCTGAACTATCCTCTTTTGTTAAAAGAACAGGTGACAATATCTTTTCATCTTACAGTTCATAGGTGACAAATACTGAAGGCATATGTGTATAAAAAAAAGTAACTGGAGGAAATAAATTATGTAAAGTGGAAAAATGTATTGGTAATTATAATTTGTGCTCATAAACCTAAAACTAAAAATGTTCTGCAACTAGGTCATCTTCAACAAAATGACACACTGTTAACATGGTCATCTTCAGCAAAATGACACACTGTCAATATTTCAAAAGATTCTTCAAGTAAAACATTTTAGTAATGAGAGTGCAAGAGCCAGATCTGATGATAAGCTAGGACCTACTAGAGATGTATTTGAAATGCGAAATCAGTATTTACAAGATAGATATGTTCCAATTACTTGAGTGACAACTGATAAGGATTAGTTTCATTCAGAAGACAGTATCCATTTCAGGGTATATATACTTAAACAAACAGAAAATATGGAATAAAAATTTGGGTTTGTTCTCCTTAAATTGCCATTAACATTTCGTATAAGGTTTTCAGTACTCCTTTATTCTCACTTCCATATTTGCTACATAAACTAAAAAGGCAAAAAGTAAAAAGGATCCACTGGTTTCAGAGACTTAAATGGTGGGAACACTTAAGCTTAATGTTGAAAACTGAGGGAGAGAGGATGGTCCCAGGTAGGAAGAATAGGGCCTGTGATGGCTTCACAAAAGCATCTCTTCCTTTTAAAGCCTTATTCCAAGGTTGTGTGGTTCATACTTCTCTTTGTATATTTCTTTTCAACCTCTAACTTAAGATATATGTTTAACTCTCTACTCTTAAAATGTTCATTGAGGAAGTGGCATTGATTTCTCTTCTGACTTTCAGAGTAGACATTATATTGGAAATCCAACTCAAAAACCCAAGGCATATCATGTCAGTAGTCATAATTTAGATTGAATTTTTTCAATAAAAAGAAAAAGAGAGAAGCCATAAATTTCCACCACTAAGTTGCAAACTATGATTATGTATTAGATTTCTAGGACTACCATAATAAAGAACCACATACAAAGGTGACTTAAAACAACAGAAATTCATTCCCTCACAGTTCTGGAGACCAGAAGTCTGAAATCAAGTGTTGGCAGGGTGAATCCTTTTGGTAGCCTATGAGAGAAAATCAATTCCATGTCTCTCTCTCTGCTTTCTGGCAGTTGCTAGCAACTCTTGGTGTCCTTTGTCTTATATACACATCACTCCAATCTCCCTCAGTCTTCATATGGCATTCTCCTCTCTGTGTGTTTCTGTGTGTAAACTTTCCCCTTTTTATAAGGACAGCAGTCATGTTGGATTTAAGACCCATCTTAATCCAATATGACCTCATCTTAACGGGATGACAACTTCAAAGACTCTACTTCCCAATACACATTTACAGGTTCCTGGGGAACATGAAAGAGGGACTGGAAGGAGGAGAACTATTCAACCCAATACACATTATTTTTATCAAAAATAACCCACTAATTCAGGAGATATTAAGGGCCCTTATATAGAAATGTAAGGACTGCATAGAGAACATTTGATAATTTACAAGGAGAAAGGGTCCAAAATTTGAATAAGCATGCTTAAAATTGAATATTGATAAAGTAAATAATATAGTTGAAGATTTCTTTTTAAGTCTTGGTTAAAGCTTAAGTGTTTACTAGAAATCTAAAACAACCTAAAATTGAAATTCAGAGTGTTTTTCTTTTTGGTATCTTTTTTGGTTTTTGGGGTTTTAATGAATTTTTACTTCATCCTGCATCTCAAAAACAGCATGTTAATGCTACTCTTTATTTGCTTGTTTTTTTCTCTATAGGGCCTAAAACACACTCTGGTTGGCATTATCAAATACTATCTAATAATGCTCAAGCCAGAGAAACTTAAGGGATCAAGGATCCATTTGGTTATCCACAATTCTTCAGCCTAGGATATTATTTTGCTCCCAAGTTGCTTCCATATCAAAATATGGATTTTTTTCATGTTAACTTTCATTTCTAATTCTGTGTTACCAATGACCTCCTGTTTCTACAAATGTGCAAGACTCTGTGGAATAAATTATCAAAATACTTTGAATGGAATAACACTCACGACTCCTGTTAACAATAATGAGACCTATGTGAGGACTCACTAGTCACCACTGTGAGGCCACACTTCCCTGAAGTGATCCAAATTATTATTGAAAGTTTTATAGTTAATGTCATTATAAAAAATGACTAATGATAATTTTACTTTATATTTTTCTCTTAGTTACTACTCACTTTTTACTGATACTTTACACATTGGAGAAGAAAACGAAATCTCTTTTTTTTAGAGAACCAAGAATTTATGTATTTAGACTGACATATTGAATGGACAGGCAGGAGGTGATACAGTCAATGGTGAGTGACACTTGTGCTTCCTGGAGCTACCTGCGTGGCATCTTACAATCTTTTGTTATATTTCCTATGGTTTCTGCAAAATTCCACTTCAGAATTATCCCCTGCCTGGACTCATTAAGGGTATAAGACTTTTCATTTACAAAACCCTCCACGATCACCCTTTGCAGTCGGCTGTTAAGTAGAAAAGCTGGCTAGACTGAAGTGTTTTTTGTTTTCTGATTTTCAAGGGAAGTCTTTTGGACTAAGACATGCACTGATTGACATCTCCATTGTATTAGGTTCTTGTGCCAATGAAGGCTATAGAAGTGGTACTTGGTAACAGAGTAATTATAACCCCCTCTCCCTCTAAGTCCTCTAGCCAGAAGAAACTGAAAGCAACTCACCTTAAATAGAATTGATGATGTAAGTCAGGTCCTGGTAGGCAAGTGGGTTCTTGGTCTTCTTCAGGAAAACAACTGGACAATGAATTGAACAGTTGCTTTCTTCCTACCACAACTACCACAAATTTTTTTCAAAAAAGTGTTAATGAGGCTGTTTTTGGAGTTCACCTACTACTGTTTCAACTAGGATTACATTTAATCAGAAAATAACTATATCTGGAGTGCCTGGGTGGCTCAGTTGGTTAAGCATCTGCTTTTGGCTCAGGTCGTGATCCCAGGGTCCTGGAATTGAGCCCTGCATCAGGCTCCCTGCTCAGCAGAGAGGATGCTTTTCCCTCTCCCTCTGCCTGCCATTCCACCTACTTGTGGTCTTTCTCTATCTCTCTGTCACATAAATACACAAAATCTTAAAAATAAATAAATAAATAAAATAATTATATCAATAAATCAGAAAATACAAAGAGAAAAAAATACAAAGAGAATTTCTCATAACTTAGGAATACAATATAACAAAAAATTATATAGAAAAAAAGAATTTCCTTTTTTCTTCTATATCATTATAGAATGATAATCTTATAATGATCAATTATAGAATTGATCAAGAATCAAGAATCTTATTTCATGATTTGGTCATTAATATGACCACCTGCTGTAGCTAATATTATGATATTCTGACACATAAAAAGTAGAAACAATTCCTCTATAGTTTGGTCAATTAAATAGTAAATAATTCTGTACGCATCCCCTTGCCACACATATGCACACATATAATGCATATACACATGAATATACACACACAGAGCAAAGAATTACTTTAGACAAATTACATATTGAAGGAAAAAGAGAAAAACCTTTTCAAGAGTCACATGTGTTTATGTTCTTGACCATTGAATTTGAACTTGAAAAATCTTAAATATTCAACTAAAATAGGAATAATATTGTAATAATAATAACTTATTGAACACGTACTATGTACCAAAACCTGTGTAAAGTACTTTGCATATATTAACTCATTTAATCCTCAGAATAACCCTACAAAATAGCCACTATTCTTACCTCCAACAATATTTGCAGAATTTTTCTTAAGAATGTTGCACACATTTCCATCTGATTAATTCAAAATACAGTTGACAAATACTATAATTTTCACATTGATCTCTTCATATGCTCTGAATATCTTAATTTCCAAAAGTTATTTCCAGACCTTCTATGCTCTTTGTTTCATTCCACTTTTCCAACATTTATGGTCCCCCATAACCCATTGTTTCATATTCTAATAATCATCTTTTCAATGAAATCTCCATAAGCAATGTTACTTTCCCCACCAATCACAGTGAGTTGTTGAGGCTTATTAAGAGAGTATAAGTTATTTTATGTAGTTAATTGCCCAAGACCATCATAAACAAAAAAGGAAGACACCCTAAGTATTCAGCCACTAATGAGAACCATATTAATAGAGATTGCAAAGAAAGGATAAATTTGAGCAATATTTTGTATTTTAGACCTTCAAGACTTGGTGAATAGTTAGATATGGGTACTAAAAGAGAAAGACCATGATGATGCCCAGATTAATAGCTAGGCCAGTGCCATAAACAAGAGGAGGAGAATCAGGATAAAAATTGCCTATCTTTAGGGAAGAGACAACAGAGTGAACATGAAAATACAATGAAATGGCTCACATGTACATCTTCATTAGATTTTTATGAATACAACTCAGCAGGTTGTGAAGTCACACTATCAGTTATAACATCTAAACAGCTATATCAGACCCCTCTAACTCCCACTCCCACCCAATCCCTGACCACTTAAATCCTATTGGCTTTGCCTCTCACTCCAGTGCCTGCCTTAGACATCAGTTCCAAATAGGCTTCTACCTGATCCCTACCAGGGCAACCTGACAGCACCCACCTGATGTACCATACCTCTCTTATTTCTGCTCCAGAGCCCTTATAATCCCAAAATTCAGAAAGACCCAATAGAACCCACTAGAACTCATGTCTTATCCAGAAATGCAAAGGAATTAACTTCTGTCCACAACCTCCCCCTTAACCAATGGGGAATGGGAACCAATAGATCAATGTTTTCCCCTTTGATTACTTGGACAGAGAGTTCAGAGTATCATGTCATAGGCTCCTCAGAAAGTCCCATGGGATAAAAGCAATGTTGTCTCTCACTATGGTCAAGCCCATAATCATCCCTGTGCTGTTCCTCCTTTACTGTTTCACTCTTCCATCCCCTCCCTCTTGTTCCTTGAAGTCATTTCCTGAATAAACTACCTACATCCTGGACTCTGCTTCATGTCTTATGCTCTGCTTTCTGAGAAGCCACACTACGGCAGTGGCCTAGGGGTTTTAAATTTAAATAGCAAGTGAGAGATATGAAGTATAAACTTTTTGCCACAAACCCAATAGCTTATGTTGGTAATTCAAATAACTGAAAAGTTACTATTTAATTTATTTCAGGATTAATGCTGATGTTATTAATAGCAGAGAGAATTTGAAAAATTAATAATACTGCATTATAAGGTGATAAATTCTTGCCTTTTATACTTTACTACAGACATCAGTAATTGAAAAGTGGTAGAGCATAGTATTATTTTAAATATTGGCAAGTCAACAATACAGCATGAGTAAATATATTATTAGCAAATTTCCTAATATGTAATATTGTATGTTCTACTTAGTCCCTTTCAAATATAGTACAGAAAATGGAAAGTATTTCCATTAAATAATGCAAAAGTCTGTATTCATTATATTGAATCCTGAATGATTTTTGAAGATGCATATATATGTTTTCCCTCCTTCACAAAGGATAATAAAAAATTAAAATATAGACATTTGGTAATTTATGTAGTTGTTGAGCCTATTTTCAATCTATGCATTAGGCAAATGAAAAAAATAGTCTAGATTAAAAATGAAACAATAAAACTAAAATTATTACATTAAAAAGTATTTTGATTAATAATGCTATTCTTAATTTCTCTGAATATTATTTATAAGGTTTGGAAAATTTTTTTTAATTTTTTTTTTATTATTATTATTATTTTTTTTAATTTCTTTTCAGCGTAACAGAGTTCATAGTTTTACACCACACCCAGTGCTCCATGCAATGCGTGCCCTCCACAATACCCACCACCTGGCTCCCCCACCCTCCCACCCCCCGCCCCTTCAAAACCCTCAGGTTGTTTTTCAGAGTCTATAGTCTCTCATGGTTCATCTCCCCCCCAGTTTCCCTCAAC
>PISX010038560.1:0-10110 GCA_004024625.1 Mellivora capensis
CCCCCCCCTCCATAGCCACAGCCAAGCTGGGGACAGACAAGTGTGTTCTCTGCTCCCCAATCAGACCATGGACACTATCCTGCTGGGGACACGGTCCTGGGGAGACCTCCCCGCCCCCGCTCCGCCTGCCAACAGACTGCCCTCCCTGGGCCCTGCCGCCCTCTGCTGGGCCTTCCAGAGGGGCCAGCGATGCCCCCGATGCTTCCCCAGGGCTCCCCTCGGGGACCCCCCCCCCACAGCTCCTCCTCAAAGCAGGCCAGCTCCTTCCTTGTCAGCCCTGTGCCCTGGGACCGCCTGAGAGGACAGACCTGCCCGGGGTGCCTCCTCCAGCTCTCCGGAGACTCAGCCATAGACTCTCTACCACAGTGCTCCCTGGAACTCACTACCGCCCCCAGGCGGCTGGCTCCTTCAAGAGACCCTCCTGCTTGCTTCTTGCCCCCTGGGCCTTCACACCCCAAGTGTTACAGACCCCCCGACCCAGTTCCACTTCGTGTCATTTCTGACAGTCCTCGCACCTGCACCCTCCGGGACAGTGCCCTGATCCCACCCCTCGCTTCTGTAGGACTTTGCCAGCAGCTCACCATCCCGTTCAGGCTGGTGAGCTCAGCCCAGCGGGAGGCCCGCATCCCTGACCCCCCGCGCAGGTCAGGAGCCCATCGGTTAGGGGGAGAGGACTTCCTGGGGAGTCCTGACAACAGTGGGGACGCTCCAAAAGGAGACACATACCCACCAGTCGCTCTCCCCAGGTTTGGCGGCCTCGAGGGCTGGCGCATGAAGCTAAAATCCCGGCTAGTTTTCAGGCAACTGAAACCCTCTCCCGGGACCCACCAGTGGGCTCAACAAACTCGGTTTTGTGGGACAGGAGTGGCTGACCTCGGGCTGCTCACAGCCTGGGGGTTAGGGTTACTGGTAGACCCGGGGCTTCACCATCGCACAGACACGATGCTGGAACATGACGGCCCCCGCCTGCACCACAGGATGGAAACGCCGGGAATATTGGAGAGCCCGGTTGGCGGGGCTCAGGCCAAGCAGGCCACGCGTCTGGGCGGCAAAGGGACTGAATCTCTTTTTAGGCGGTGACCCCCTGCAAACAATTCTAAAGGACACTCACCCCCTCCCCATTTCTGCACACCACATGGGGCTACACGCTGACTGGCCACACGACTGTGTGTCAGAGGCTTTGTCGATGGCCCAAGGTGTTAAGATATTCCACGACAGTGCCTCAGTCTCTGAAGGGATTCCCAGGGCCTCGGAGATCCCCAAGCCACTTTCACGGCTGGACTCCAAGTTTGGGGCCAGGGGCTACGCACTGGATTTCAGGCGAGGCCCGTGCAATTAGTGCAGGATTTGCTTCTATAATCTTCATTTGATGGTAATGAAGTAATGGTTGGTTAAACGTGCTCTACCTGACTTCTAAGCCATCCTCTACGGGTGCTGCTAACATCGCCCCCCCCAGGGGTTCCCCCGAATCACAGCAGGGGCTGACTGTCCCCAGGGGCGCGCGCGCTCGCGCTCTCTCTCTCTCTCTCTCTCTCTCTCTCTCACACACACACACACACACACACACACACACACACACACACACACACGGCATCACAGCAGGGGCTGATCTAGGGCTCAGTTAAGAAAGCATCTAAGTAGAGCTGGCAATCCCAGGGCCTCCCTTCCAGAACCGCTGCCAGCTTGCCCCTCCACCGCCACACCCCCGCTTTCCTGTGCTTTTGGAGATCTCACCGTTCGACCTCGGTTTTCCCCTCCAGCGCTTTCATTCCCGGGCGCGGGCATCCCTGAGTCCCCACGGGGTGTGGCCGCGGCTGGGGTGAGCTCCCCACTCTGCGGAGCCCCGCTCACAGAGGAACGACCCCTGCCCCACAGAGCCCAGGATCCAGATGCAGGAGGAGAGGCCAGCGCAGGACAGGGTCTCCAGCCGCAGGGCAGCGGGGAGCAGGGCGCGCACATGACGCTGTTGGGAGGCCGCCTGCGAATGTCGGGCCCACAACGGCCGACTGGGAGGCAGCTCGGCCTGCTGGTCATCGACCTTGATTTCTTTTGCCTGCATAGACTGAGCAGGGCCCCTGGTAGCGCTCCCTCTATCGTGCTCCGGGCTGCCGGGCCGCTGGGCTGGAGGGCAGGGCCCCAGAGGCCACTTGTCAGGCGGAGAGCATCCCCGCAGCCACTACCCTGGGGGTCCCAGCACGTGGTCACCAGCTCTGGACCGTAGCAACACCTCCCTCCACCCGCCCTGGCCAGTGGCCAGGCCCAGAAACCCTGCTTTCAGCCCTCTCCCCGGCACATTCTCCCTGGCTTTGCCGGGTGGGCCCATCTCCCGAGCCGTTCCGTGGAACAGCCCCTGGGCCTTCTGCCTAACAGTGGTGCCTTCCCTCTGCAGCACCTTCTTCTGCACCTTCTATCCCTACACCACACCCGGGCTCCGCAGACCCACTTGGCATTTCTGCCTCATCTACTGTGGCCCAGGGCTGGTTTCTGTGCTCCTGGGAGCCATCTTGGCACCCCGGGGGCATCATCCCCTGGGGACCTGGCCAGGGGCCTCAACCTGCACGCCGGGGGAGTGCTCCCGAATCAGTAAAATCTCCCTCCTCCAGGGGGAGGTCCTGCCCCACGCTGAGTACTTGTGGGCTGGGTCCTACCGCACCCTTGGGGAACAGCTTCCTTCAGCTCTTACCAGGCCTGGCACAGCCTCAGGGCGGGGTGAGGGGGTCAATGCCGGGGTCTGCTGGCCTGCAGGGCCCTGACCTAATGGCAGGCCTGTGCCGGCCTTGGTCAGCCTTGGAACCTGGCGGCGCTGTGACTCAATCCCGGACTCAAGCCTCAGCTTTCCTCACCGGGCGGACTCCGCAGGGGAGCGCCTCCTCCCGGGCTCCCAACAAGGCACACGGGCTTTCACAGCGAGCTTTTAATTGCCCGAGAATCACTCTCAGCTTTTCCTTTTCTCTTCCCAAAACTTAACTGGGCTTAGCAACAGCCACACCATTTCACGGTCCTTATATTTTCTCCCTCCTTCCAGGTTTTTCAAACTCCTGACACAGGAGAGCCCTGGTGCGTTCTCTCCGGCCGGCAGAGCACCCCGGGTCACCAGCGGGAAAGACTTCAGCAACTTCATGGTTACCTTGTTCCAGGGGCACAGAGGCCAGGAGTCTCCCTGCCAGCCCACGGCCCCAGTCCAGCCCAGAACCCCACCCTGCGGCTGCTCGCTGGGGCCCACTCCTAGATGAAGCGCCCCATAAGGAAAGCTTACCAGAGGGCGCTCCCTACTTGGTCCAGGGGCCGCAGCTGCTGGGCAGAGGGAGAAGCTGCGCGAGCAGATGGGGCCCTTATAAACCCGAGGCCAACCAGGGCTGCGGGCTGCCTGGAAAGGAGGCAGGGCCTGACTCTCAATGATTCTCTTCAGCTGAGGAAGTCCCCAGAGAGGACGGACAGCGTCCGGGGGTGTCCACCATCCCTGTGTAAGCTGTCCCAGGATCCAGCAGGCTGTGGGGACCCATGCGGGCTGATAGGTGGCCAGCAACTCGTGTGACATTGTCCAGAGGTGGATGACGAACATTTTTGTCTGATCAATTCTGATGTTTCAGTTGGGTAGAAGCAAATTCACCTGTGCCCGGACTCAGAGAAGGTGGGGAGTGTGCATTGAGTCAAACACGCCTAACTCGGAACGAGACTATGGGGCAGCAGACCCGGTCTTCCAGAGGCTCTGTCTGCAGACGGGGACAGACTCCTGGTTCAATTGTGGACAGTTCGATTAACTGTACTTAACTGATGGCAAAAATGTATATTTGGAACATGGATATGTAAACCAACCTTTTCAACTGCAATTTTTATGAAACCTAAATGTGGATCAAGTATTTCTTTCGAGATCTGAGCATCTTGGTTGAGATGTGCTGTAAGTGCGAGCTACACACTGGATTTCAAAGGCCAAGTATGAGAAAAAGAATGTAAAATAAACCGTTCTTTTTTTTAAATTTTTTTTTATAAACATATACTGTATTTTTATCCCCAGCGGTACATGTCTGTGAATTGCCAGGTTTACACACTTCACAGCACTAACCATAGCACATACCCTCCCCAATGTCCATTATCCCACCCCCCTCTCCTGAGCCCCTCCCCCTAGCAACCCTCGGTTTGTTTTGCGAGATTAAGAGTCACTTATGGTTTGTCTCCCTCCCAATCCCATCTTGTTTCTTTTATTCTTTTCCTGCCCCCCAGACCCCCCATGTTGCATCTCCACTTCCTCATATCAGGGAGATCATATGATAGTTGTCTTTCTCTGATTGACTTATTTCACTAAGCATGATACCCTCTAGTTCCATCCATGTTGTTGCGAATGGCAAGATTTCATTTCTTTTGATGGCTGCATAGTATTCCATTGTGTATATATACCACATCTTCTTTATCCATTCATCTGTTGATGGACATCTAGGTTCTTTCCATAGTTTGGCTACTGTGGACATTGCTGCTATAAACATTCGGGTGCACGTGCCCCTTCGGATCACTACGTTTGTATCTTTAGGGTAAATACCCAGTAGTGCAATTGCTGGGTCATAGGGTAGTTCTATTTTCAACTTTTTGAGGGACCTCCATGCTCTTTTCCAGAGTGGCTGCACCAGCTTGCATTCCCACCAACAGTGTAGGAGGGTTCCCCTTTCTCCACACCCTCGCCAGCATCTGTCATTTCCTGACTTGTTAATTTTAGCCATTCTGACTGGTGTGAGGTGGTATCTCACTGTGGTTTTGATTTGTATTTCCCTGATGCCGAGTGATGTGAAGCACTTTTTCGTGTGTCTGTTGGCCATCTGGATGTCTTCTTTGCAGAAATGTCTGTTCATGTCCTCTGCCCATTTCTTGATTGGATTATTTTAAACCGTTAATTCTAAAACATTGATTACATGTTGAAATAATAGGTGCCTATACTGGGTTAAATAAAATATAGTAATAAAACTAAATCACCTGTTTCTTTTTACTTTTTTTGTAAGGCTAGCAGGTAGTGCAAAAATCACGGATTCGGCTTACCTTCTGTTTTGCACACACCCAGTTAGAAGGAAGTCAAGACGCAAGGTACTGCCATGTGGTTCTCGCACTGGCCACTAGGTGGCAACCTTAACACAGGACTGAGATTTTCAGATTCTAGGAGGCTGCTTCTCCCAAGATCAATCTTGAGGGAAATCTAGAGGAAAATATGGAGACAGGGAGAAAAGTGGGAGAAAGACCCGGGAGAGGAAAGGACGCTCTGAACTGCGGGTTGTGTGTGGCCATGACTGTGACCAACAACAGGAGGCTGTAGGCTCAGCTCTGGGAGAATAAAATAGAAGTGTATTGTCTAGGGGCGCCTGGGTGGCTCAGTGGGTTAAGCCTCTGCCTTTGGCTCAAGTCATGATCTCTGCGTCCAGGGATTGAGCCCCGCATCCGGCTCTCTGCTCAGCAGGGAACCTGCTTTTCCCTGTCTGTCTGTCTCTCTGCCTACTTGTGATCTCTCTGTGTCAAATAAAGAAATAAAATCTTTAAAAAAAAAAAAAAGTGCATTTTCTACCGGCCCCAGACCCACCTATGCTGGCTAGCACGGATGTCCTTGGATAAATGGATCATGCAGAAACTGTGCCGGTGAGAAGCTGAGGTGGTCAGAAAGACCACCTCCCTGCCCCCACCCATCCCTCCCAACTGCCTCTGGGTGCTGCTTTTCCTTGGAGACAAAGACAGAGCACAGTGCAGCCCAGAGCAGTCTCCTGGTGGGAAAGGCACTGATGAGCTGTGGCTGTGTACTTCTGGGTCCTGAGCTCAAGGGACTGACACCCACCAGCAGCTTTGGCCTCCCTCTGTGTGAGGGTGAAAAATAATGAGAATTCTGAGGACATCAGTTCCTTCAAATGGAAAATTACAGATTCCACTGGAAACAGATATGAGGGGGGAAAAAATGGACCAAGACTTAAAACAGGCATAAACACCATACAAAATAAAATAAGATAATTTGCCAGCAATATCGAATTAGAACAAGAAACTAGGAGACACCTGGGTGCCTCAGTCGGTTGGACATGACCTTCAGCTCAGGTCATGATTCCAGGGTCCTGGGATCAAGTCCCTCTTCAGGCTCCTTGTTCATCGAGGAGCCTGCTTTTCCCTCCCCCTGCTCATGCTCTCTCTCTCTGACAATTAGATGAATAAAATCTTAAAAATAATTTTTTTAAAAGAAAGTATTAAAAAAGAAAAGAGCAAGAAACTAGAAAAAGAAGAGCCAGGTAGAAATGATAGAAATGAAAACCACAGTGATTAAAGTAAAGAACATAATAGAAGACTCAATAGTAGAAGTAAGACAGTTGAGAAATTGTGGGGTGCCTGGGTGGCTCAGTTGCTTATGCATCTGACTCTTGATTTTGGCTCAGGTCATGACCTCAGAGTCCTGGGAAGGAGCTCTGCATTGGGCTCCTTGCTGGGCATGGAGCCTGCTTAAGATTCTCTCTCTCCCTCCACTCTTTGCCCCTCCCCAACTGCCCTCCCCTCCTGCACACTTTAAATAAATAAAATCTTAATTTAAAAAAAAAGAAATTGATGGGTTAGAAGGTAGGTTAAGAAACTCTCTTGGAAGAAGCAGGAAATGAAAGGAAATAGGGAGGATTAAAAAGGGAAATGCCAGTGCCTAGAAAACAGGGGTGCCAGAAAACGAGATGAAGAAAAGGCAGAAGCGGATACAACTCTCTGGGTAAAGGAACTGTAGAGATTCCTCTGATTGAAGGAAAGATTTTAAAAACCTTGGAATGGAAAAACTCAAGGGTGCAACTCTATGATTCCATTTCTGTGAAGTTCCAAAGGGGCAGAGGTAGGCCATGGCACTGAGGTCGGCAGAGTGGTTCTGCTGGGGCTACAGAAGCACCGGGACCGAGGGGGCGACCCGGTCTAGGTGCTATTTCCAGGTCTGCTTGCTGTGTGACGGTGTGCTCATAAAGATTCATCTAACTGGGGCACCCGGCTGGCTCAGTCGGAGGAGCGTATGACTTTTGATCTTGGGATCATGTGTTTGAGCCCCATATGGAGGGGTAGATTGTACTTGAAATTAAAAAAAAAAAAGTTCATCAAACTACCCATGGTTTGTGCTTTTTCTTGTATTATGTCATTCTTTGATAAAAAGGTCACTGGACCAGGAGAGAACACACTGCCATATAACTCATAAGTTGAAGAAATTACAATGGAGGTAGAAAAACTTAGGACGACATATATAAAACTTTATGGGCTGCAATGAAAGCGGTGCTTTGAGGGAAATTTAAAGTCTGAAATATTTATATTAGGAAAGGGGAAAGGCAGAAAATGAATGAGCCACAGGGTCAAACTAAGATGTTAGAAAATAACAAATAATAAACACAAAATAACTAGGAGGCTAGTGTTACCCCGATACCAAAGCCAGATGAAATGTTATAAAAAAAGAAAATTGTAGACCAGCATGACTTGTGAGTATAGAAGCAAAAGTCCTCCACAAAACATTAGCAAACCAAATCCACCAGGGTACTAAAAAGATTAACCACTGTGGCCAAATGGTACTTATCCCACACTCACAAGGGTGGTTGAACATAAGAAATGGACCAGGGGAACACACCGTGTTACCAGAAGGGAGAAAAACCCAAATGATGATCTCAAATGACGCAGAAAAAAAACCTTTGACCAAATTCAACAGCCTTTCACAATAAAAAGCACACAGACAACTAAAAAATACAGAAGAACCTGCTCGATGCTAAAGGGCATTTACGAAGAAGACACACAGGTAACATTGCATCCAATGGCGAAGGAGTGAAAGCTTTTCCCCTCAGATCGGGAACAAAAACAAGGTGTCTGCTCTCACCACTGAGAGCAAATACTGTATTGGAAATTATGGCCAGAACAAATTAGACAAGAGGAAAAAAAATTAATAAAAGCCATCGAAGCAGGAAAGGAAAGAGTACAGCTACCTCTATTTGCACATGACATGATCCTACACACAGAAAAGCCCGAAGAATCGACGAGCGAGTGATTCAAGTTATTAACTTCAGGAAAGTGGCATAATGCAGGAGAAACACAAGAACATCAGTTGAGGTTCTGTACCCCCGTGCCTATAACAAACATTCTGAAAAGGAAATTAAGAAAGCTGTTCCAGGGCCACCTGAGTGGCTCAGTTGGTTGAAAAATCCAACTCTCGGTTTCAGCTTAAGTCATGACCTCAGGGTCGTGAGATTGAGCCCCGTGTGGGGCTCTGTGCTCAGTGTGAAGTCTGCTTGAGAGTCTCTCCCTCCCTCTCTTTCTGCCCCTTCCCATGCTCTATCTCTCGCAAATAAATAATTAAAAAAAGAAAGCTACCCATTAAATGTAGCATCGAATTAATGAAATAGTACGTATTCAATTCCTAGCAAAATAGGGTAAGGGGTTACAATTTTTTTAGAAAGGGGAAAATAACTATAGCTGGCAAGGACGGGAGCAGTTGGAAACCTCAAGCATTGCTGGTGGGGGAGCAAATGCTGTGTGTGCCATGGAACACAGGCCAGAGGAGCCCGTGTCTGTGCGTGGAGAGCCGTGGAAGCAAGACCTCATGTGGGGATAGGTGTGCAGATGGCAGGAGCCAGAGTGCCTGGTGTCCATGCTGGGAGGACCGTGGGAGGGTGGTGTGAGATCGCTGAGGGACCTCGTGTGGTGGGGAGGGGCTGGGGCAGACCCCCGTGGACACCCTCACCTCCTGTACTGACCGATCCTCTAACCGCAGGAACCTCCCTCCTGCAGTGTCCTTCCAGAACCTTCTATGAGCACTCGTAACATTGTGTTAATTGTGCAAAACTCGTGCTTTCAGCAACTCCGTCCACTGCGGCAGAGTGGGTGTCCAAGGGTGAATTTAGAGCTGAGAGGCGATGAGTGGCTAGCTGAGGGCGTGCACCGCCCTGCCCAGGTGTGATCTCAGAGACCGTGAATCCCATGAGCCTTTCCTAGGATTCCCACGGGAGGATGAGCTTGCATTGCCAGACCGGCTGCGGAGACGTGGCCAGAGGGTGGTGGTGGGCACGAGCACTCGAGGCTGAAAGAGAAGGTGACGGCAGGGAAGGGCTCCGTGAAGATATCCAACAACTATTTAAAACCGGGGATAGCAAAACACAATTTAACTGTTTTCACTCATTGTACTGTTCTCCTACAGCTGCTGTGTGTGATATGAGTGGAGCAAAGACATAATTTTGGAACATTCTAATTCCATCATGCCCCGCGTCCTCGAGAATGAGGCTTCTCGCCATGTACTGTCTTTCCAGGTAAGGAAAAAACCCCTTGTCTTGAATTGGAAATGCCGGTATCTGAACTCAGGAGGCATTTCATCTTTCAAAGGATTTACCTTTAAATATTTCACTGCTCTGCCCACTAGAAAGGCCTAGAATTCTACAACACAATAATCATGAGCGTCCCCTACACCCAGATTGTGGTCTTGAAATTCCTTTTCCAACTAAAAGAAACCAGGGAGCTTTTAGACAAAGAGCTGGCTCAGGCCGGGGGCATCTCGTCACCCCAGACCGCGAGGAAACCCTGAAACCCTGTTTCAGATGTCAGCGCACGTCCGAGCCAAGGGGAGAAGCTCCCACCGGTCGAGGCAGCACGGTCTGAGCTTCAATAAGGACAATAATTACAATGGATTGAAACCCTCATATACATTTAAATGTTTATTTATCTTTTTATTTTTTAGAGGGTCTGGGGAGGGCTGAGGGCTAGGGAGGGAGAGAATCTTAAGCAGGCCCCAGGTCAGCATGGACCCGATTCGGGGCTTGATCTCACGACCCGGGGATCATGATGTGAGCTGAAATCAAGAGCCGGACACTTAACCCCCTGAGCCCCCCAGAGACCCCACCATTGACGGGGCAGTAGCTGGTGCAACCCATTCTCACCAGGGGTATACACCCGTGTCACCAAGTTCATTCCTTGGGTTCGTGAGGTTCTGGAGGCCAACTGAACCCCTGCCCCACCCCCCAACTCCTGCAAAACCCAAATAAAACCCTGAGAGCAACCACATGCCTTTTTCCGTCTGTGTCATCGCCAGGGTGCTGAGGGGTGGGAGGATGGCTGCCTTCACTGGGGTCCCCGCTGTGGAGGGTTGACAGATCCCGCCCTTTC
>PISX010038561.1:0-10105 GCA_004024625.1 Mellivora capensis
TATGTTTATAAAAAATAAAAATTAAAAAAAAATAAATAAATAAACATCCATACACACATTAAAATGCTTCTTGCAAACATTTACTTTAGTTAACTTACTTAAGTGCAAATAGAATTCACAGAAAAAGAAGGGAAAGGCTCAGGACCCAAAATAGATGTAAAGCAGAAAACCAGAGAATTAAATATTGCTCCATCTGTGAAAGGGTAAATGGGGGGGGGGGGGGGGATCCACCTACCAGCAAAGAGGATAACTACCAGATAGAGAAATTAAGAAAACAATTCCATTTACAATTTTTCTTTTTTTTTAAGATTTTATTTATTTTTTTGACAGAGAGAGAGAGAGATCACAAGTAGTCAGAGAGGCAGGTAGAGAGAGAGGAGGAAGCAGGCTCCCCGCTGAGCAGAGAGCCTGTTGCAGTCCTCAATCCCAGGACCCTGGGATCATGATCTGAGCGGAAGGCAGAAGCTTAACCCACTGAGCCACCCAGGCACCCGCCATTTACAATTTCATCAAAAGAACAAAACACCTGGGAATAAATTTAACCAAGGAATTAAAAGATCTATTCACTAAAAACTCTGAGACATAAATGAAAGAAACTGAAGAAGATACAAATAAATGGAAAGATAGTCCATGTTCATGGATTATAATAATATTGTAAAATGTCCATAGTACCCAAAGAGATCTACAGATTCAATGTAGATTCAAAGGCATTTTTCACTGAAATAGAAAAAAAAAATCCTAAAATGTATGTGGTACTACAAAAGATCCTTAGTAGCCAATGCAATCATGAGAAAGTAGAACAAAGCTGGAGGCATCACAATTATGATTTCAAGCTATACTGCAAAGATATAGTAATCAAAATAGTATAGTACTGGCATAAAAACAAACATATAGACCAATAGAACAAAATTGAGAGCTCATAAATAAAACCACATATCTACAATTAATTAATTTACAACAAAGAAGGCAAGAATATACAATGAGGAAACAGTAATCTCTTCAATATATGGTATTGGGGAAACTAGATAACACCATGTAGAATAATGAAATTAAATCCCTATCCTATATCACTCACAAAAATTACCTTGAAAAGGTTGAAAGATTTAAGTATAAGACCTGAAACCATAAAGTTCCCGAAAGAAAAATGCGAGAAAATTCCTTGACATTGGTCTTAGCAATGACTAATTTGTATAGGACACCAAAAGCATAAGCAACAAAAGCAAAAATTAGTAAATTGGACTATATCAAACTAAAAAACTTCTGCATAGCAAAAGAAATAATTAACAAATCAAGAAACCAAAATATAGAATGGGGGAAAGTATTTGCAAATCTTATAGAACTAATATATAAAGTATATAAGGAATTCATCAACTGAACAGCAAGAAAACCAATCCGATTAAAAAATGGCAGAGGAACTGAAGATATTGTTCCAAACAAGACATAGAGATGGCCAACAAGTACATGAAAAGTATTCAGCATCACTAAACATCAGAGAAATGCAAATCAAAATCCACAGTGAGACATCACTCAACACCTGTTCGGATGGTTGATCAGCAAAAAGACAAGAGAGAAGTGTTGGCAAAGATGTGAAGAAAAGGAAACCCCTGTGCACTGTTAGTGGAAATATAAACTGGATCAGGCACGATCAAAAACAGTATAGAGATTCCTCAAAAAATTAAAAATGGAACTACCATATGATCCAGCAATCCCATCTCTGGGTACATATCCAAAGGAAATAAAAGCACGATCTCAAAGAGGTGCCAACACTCCCATGGCTCCTGCAGCATTATTTATAACAGCCAACACTGGGGGAAAACCTGTGTCCATCGATGGATAAATGGATAAATATATGTGTATATGAACAAATACACACACACACACACACACACACACACACACACCGGAATATTTCCAGTGACAGAAAAGAAGGAAATCTTGCCATTTGTGGGATAACATGGATGGATCTTGAGGGCATTACGCTAAGTGAAATAAGACAGAGAAAAAAATACGGTATGATCTCATTTATATGTGGAATCTGAATGCATAGAAACAGAGAGTCAAGCGGTGGTTTCCAGGTACTGAGGGGTGGGAGAAATGGGGAGATGTTAATTAAAGGATACAAACTTCCATTTATAGGATGAAAACCCTTTGGGAACCTAATGTACAGCATGATGATTATAGCTAACAATACTATATACTTGAAAGTTGCTAAGACGGTAGATTTTAAGTGATGTCCCCACAAAAAGGAATTAGTAATTATGTAAGGTGATGGTAGTGTTGGCTAACACCACAATAATAATCATTTTGGAATATGTAATGTAACAAGTCAACACATCATACCTTTGTGTATGTTTAAGGCTGAATCAGCCTTAACTGATGTTATTATATCTCAATAAAGCAGGTGGGAGGGGAATTGCCTATCTCAAATATATAACCTGTCTCATGCAGTTTTCATCTTTGTACATTAGTTTAATATAATAAAACAACAACAAAGTGTAAAAGCAGGTAAATCAAAACCCATCATCATTCTAGAAGCAATGGAAGTGCATTCTATATAAAGTCAAGCCATTCAATAAATTGAATTAATCCTAAGTAACCACTGTAGCTGTGTAGAGAGCTTTATTGACATACTAATTTAGCTGTATCCAAATTGAGAGATACCACACATGCAGAGTGTAGGAAAATAGGAAAAATGTACATTCCCCAAACACCACCTAAATCATGTTTCCCTACATGTAGGGACTTACAGCATGAGACTGTATGAGATTATAGTCATGAGACTATAATCATCCTGTGTATAATTAGAACGGGTAGCAAAGGATTTTAGGTCCAGTTCTCTTGTACTTTCCTGGCAATCTAATTGAAACTTGTATATAGTGTCCTCTGAGCCTTGCAAGCCATAAAAATTGGACTGTTGTAGTCTCTTGGGCACAACCTTTGGCATGTTTTAACAGGGTTCTGATTGAGCTGAGGATAAGGGGATAGATTTCCACTACTGCTTCGAAATAATTTGGACACGAATCAAAGTATGTCCATCTTTGTGCGTGTACACATGTGCATATCTTGGTAACTTTTTAATAACTCCCACTGAAATTTCCTCACCACCAGCAGAATCAGGCACCTGACTTCCACTTCCTTGTCGAATAATATTCCCTTTGCAATTCTTACATTAGGCCTGAGGCTAAGGGATTTGTATATAAGACACGGACACAGCAGAATTTCTTGGAGGTGTGATGCTTTGAATCTGCCCATTTTCTCTTGAAAGGAGAGCTAAGATACTAAGATTTAGTCTTCCAAAAGGCTTTCCCTTCAGAAACAAAATTTTCCAGAATTAATGTCTCCAAGTATAGTATTCTGCACTGTACCTAAGAGTGTACAATTTTTAGTTAGAATTTCAGGATCAAAGGAATTCGGTCAAGACATCAAATTTCTAGCTAAGGTTAATGTTATGCATAGTAAAATTGACATGTTGTTATTTTGATTATGTATAAATAGTCTGACTTCGATATTTTCCAGGTATATTAAACACTTCAGAGCCAAGATGATTTTCCCAGCAACAGAAACAACAAAGGTGGGTATTAACTATCAGGAGGAGGGATGCTGTGTTAAAAGGGATTCCAGAAACGTGGTGCATTCAGGGTGAGGGGAGGCATCAGACATTTGCTGTGATCCTTTGAGTTGCTTATCAATGAGGCCACCTCAGACCAAGGTCATTATAAATGGGGTTTCCAGAGCCCCGTTTTGCCAAATTCCTATCTTCATACAGACTCTATCGAACATTCTTGTTATAAAACTCAAGATTATCTGTGGGGAAAAAAAAAAACACATTCTTATTATATGAAATTAGACCCTCCAAATGTGATCAAAAGGAAGAAAAAAAACACTATTTCTTCCATCCTATTTCCATCTCTTCTTTCCCTTCAGCCAAACGCAGACTCACAACATATCCCATATGAAAAACAAGAATGACATTAATATCTACTAAAGGATAGTGGTGCACATTAAATGTATCATCATTTGATAGCTCTTCATACATAGTAAGCACTCACAAAGTATCTTTTTTGCTTCTAGAAATCACAATATCTCTACCATATCTCTTCTCCACCCACAATCTACCTTCACTTTTCTCATGACACATTTCACATTTTATCATGCATTACATTCATCAGTTTACACAAATCACCCACTTTCGTTAGGGTGTAAATACTTGAACAACGTGGTCCAACTTATTCTTCTTATACCTAGGAAGATTGCAATAAATATTCACTTGCTAAGTACAAGGTGGAACAAATAAAAATTTATAAAAATTCGTGAGAATTACCCATAATGGTGTATGAAAAAAAAGCATTATTCTAATGATACTAACATCTCTCCTTGCTAGGTGATCCCTCTGTCTCTTAGCTCTGATCCACAAAAGAGGTAGAAGAGTGTGATGGGTACAGAACAGACCACTTATCAAAATCAGGTCATTATCCTTATTTTCTCACCCACACTCAGGCAAGGACCACACCAGGTGTAGAAAACGAAGAAGTTCTAGAAAATTGCTGTACTATACTGTGCACCTAAAAAATCTGTTAAGAGGGTAGCTCTTATGTTTAAGTGTTTTTACCACAATAAAAAAATTAATGGTATTCTTTGAGATTTTGATTTATACATTGTCTCAATCTGTTTTCCAATAGCAATTTTTGAATATTTTTAAATGATTATCAAGCAAATAATCTGATTATTACAAAGTAATAATCACAGTAACAAGTTACCTACATAGAATAATAGGCTGAAGATTTAAGAAAGTTGATATAAAGCAGCCAAGAGCAAAGAAAGTGACTCATGCCACAGCAACACTGCAATAAGAAACAGAACAACATTCTTTTCTAGGAAGATAAGACCCTCCTGAGATCAACAGAGTATTTGCTAATACGAACATTAAACTTGTAGACTGTAAATCTACAATGGCTGGAAACATGTCTTACTTTGTATGCTACAGATAGTTCCTGACAATCAATCAGTTTGTGTGGAATAAGAAAAATAAAATTTAAAGACCAAAATTTAAAAAGTATGACTACTTAACATATATGCTTATTCTTTCCAAAATGTGTTTTATATAAAAAAGAATTATTGAATGATTTTGCATGTGATAATTTGATTTGAGCAACAAACTGATCGCAATCTTAAAAATTTGGACAGCCCAACAAATAGCAAACACTACAGCCACATGGGGAAGATTCTGAATTGCAGTCTTAGTGCTTAGGAGGAAAACTAAATAAATAGCCACAGACTTTGGTGTGAAGTAGGTTGAAACAAAAGAGAAAAACAAAATGACTCAATGGAGCTGAAAAACTGCACCAGGGTTAAAGAATTCACTTTCCTTGGCCTAACCCAGAATCAAGGACTGAGCTTGGTGTTGTTTCTTTTCCTGCTTCTGGTGTACTTGACAACTCTCCTGGGAAATTTCCTCATCATGGTCACCGTGACCTGTGAGTCTCGCCTTCAGACCCCCATGTACTTCCTGCTCCGTAATTTATCTGTTGCCGACATCTGCTTCTCTTCCATCACAGCTCCCAAGGTTCTGGTGGACCTTCTGTCACAGAGAAAGACCATCTCCTTCAATGGCTGCTTCACCCAGATGTTTTTCTTCCACCTTGTTGGAGGGGTGGATGTATTTTCTTTGTCAGTGATGGCATTGGATCGATATGTGGCCATCTCCAGGCCCCTGCACTATGTGACCATTATGAGTAGAAGCCGTTGCATTGGATTAATAGTGGCTTCCTGGGTGGGGGGCTTTACCCACTCCATCGTACAGATTTCCCTGTTGCTCCCGCTCCCCTTCTGTGGACCTAATGTCCTTGACACTTTCTATTGCGATGTCCCCCAGGTCCTCAGGCTTGCCTGTACAGACATTTTTATGCTCGAGCTGCTGATGATTTCCAATAATGGACTGCTCACTACACTGTGGTTTTTCTTCCTCCTGGTGTCATATATGGTCATATTATTAGTAGTCAGGTCTCAGGCAGGGGAGGGGAGGAGGAAAGCCATCTCCACCTGCACCTCACACATCACTGTAGTGACCCTGCATTTTGTGCCTTGCATCTATGTCTACGCCCGACCCTTCACTGCTCTCCCCACAGATAAAGCCATCTCTGTCACCTTTACTGTCATCTCTCCTCTACTGAACCCCTTGATCTACACTCTGAGGAACCAAGAGATGAAGTCAGCCATGAGGAGATTGAAGAGAAGACTCATGCCTTCTGACACGGAATAGACAAGTAGTTCACTCCTTCTCATCACCCACTTGGGCTCATGCTCACTCTCGCTCTCTCCCTCAAATAAATAAAATCTTTTAAAAGAATAAACTAAAGTAAAATAAAATCAACCTTCTTAGGATCCTAATGGTAAGCCCATAATTTCCTGTGTCTCCTGGACTAAGGCTGAACTATGGGCCATGGTCAAAGATTTTCCTACAGTTACTGAAGATCCTCATAGATCTGCCAAGGAATGTAACAGTGGTTCAAACTTACCAACCAGCTTTCTGATTTGTTCCAGCTAGTTCACATGCTCCCTGGTGAAGGCCAAGCCCAACCCTGGACGAAACAGCTAATTGGGATGATCCTGAAATCTCCAAACTGCAGACAAAAGGCCAAGCCCCTGTCTTGTTACGTGATCAGGCTCAACAATCACTAAAAGACTTCCCCTGGCAACTCCTGGGCTTTCCCAAAATCTGTTGATTTAGGATTCAGGCTTGCACTCAGAAACCCAGGGAACCCATGCATGGTGATTACCATCAACTACAAATTATTTTTAAGGAAAAATCTGGCCTTTCTGTGGACATTGACTCCATTCAGGTAGCCTTCAACTCTGTGTTCAGTAATAAGCTGAACTGACATCTTTCCCTCCTACTTAAAAGGAGCAGGATGGAATGGGAAACAATATCCACTCCAAATTTAGTTAATTTAGCAAATCAGCTCACCTGTACCATTGAGAATTCAACTAAAAGGAAGACTACTAAGAGCCTTAGTTTTCAGTTCCAACAAATGGGGTTCCCTAAACAAAACCCCTCCTGGCCTCTGGTATTATTGGGAAAAGCCAGGACATTGCAAGAAGGATTATTACAAATATGCTCCAAGTGTCTTCATCCCTCTGACAAGCCTTTCCAATGCCCTCCCAAAGGACTCCGAGGAAATACATGGGCTTTCCCCAATCCTTCTCTTAAGCAGCTTAGAGAAACAGCTCTCCAGATTGGGAATGAATCTCTCCCTGTCCTTATTGACCCCAGAGCCACACTCTTGGTGCTCAGCCCCACTGTTATTAAACCCCTGCCTTGGGGTTCTGAACCATTTGAAATGGTTCAAATGGAGGGAGTTTCAAACCTCAGCAGGTTCCTATCTCTAAACCTATCCCTTTTTGGTTAGTCCTCCTAAGAGATACTCATCCTTTTCTCCCCGGTATTAATCAATACCCTATGAATTAAAAGACTCCTCAAGGCATCAAGTCCATAATTAAAGATCATAAGGCTCAGGACCTCCTCATCCCCTGCTCTAGTCCTTGTGATATTCCTCTGTTGCCTTTGAAGAAACCCAAAGCTGTTGGTAGAGATTTTTCCAGGATCTCTAAGCCATGAACAATATTGTTATCCCTCATCACCCTGTCTTTCAAGCCCCAATATTTTGTTAGCCTGCATCCCCACTGATTGATTTATGCAGCACCTTCTTTGTACCCCTGTGGATAAGGCCAATCAATATCTGCCTCACTTGGAAAAGAAAGCAATATGCCTGGAC
The DNA here is from genome assembly GCA_004024625.1 of Mellivora capensis. Taxonomy (NCBI): domain Eukaryota; kingdom Metazoa; phylum Chordata; class Mammalia; order Carnivora; family Mustelidae; genus Mellivora; species Mellivora capensis. Next base: position 7,773 of record PISX010038561.1, read on the forward strand.
AGTAATGCCTCAGGGTATTACCTAAAGTATTTCCTACTTCTCCCAAACCTTAAAAGCGAATTTGGATTAAAAAAGCTACCTGGAGGCTCTACTTTATTACAACATGTAGATGACTTATTTCTCTGCTCCCTTTCAAAGGCCTCTTCACAACAAGACAGCATCCACCTATTAAAACTTTTAGATTTAGCAGGCTGCAAACTGTCCAAGGAGAAAGTGCAGTTTGCCTGAATTCACGTTTGATATTTAGGGTACCTGACTTCACAACAAAGGCTACCTTTAGATCCAAATAAGCTCCATGGCTTCTTGAACTTCCCCAAACCCAAACTAAGGGACAATCACGAACTTTTCTTGAACTGGCTGACTACTGTCAAAACTGGATTCTAAAATCCCTTATGGCCTAACCCATATATATTTTATTTTAAAAAACAAAAAGTTTTATTTATTTATTTATTTATTTGAAATTTTTTTAAATTTTTTTTATTTCATTTCTTTTCAGTGTAACATAATTCATAGTTTTACAACACACACAGTGCTCCATGCAATGCATGCCCTCCATAATACCCACCACCTGGCTCCCCCAACCTCCCACCCACCGCCCCTTCAAAACCCTCAGGTGGTTTTTCAGAGTCTACAGTCTCTCATGGTTCATCTCCCCCCCAATTTCCCTCCACTCCCTTCTCCTCTTCATCTCCCCATGTCCTCCGTGTTATTTGTTATGCTCTGCAAATAAGTGAAACCATATGATAATTGACTCTGTCTGCTTGACTTATTTCACTCAGCATAATCTCTTCTAGTCCCATCCATGTTGCTACAAAAGTTGGGTATTCATCCTTTCTGATGGAGGCATAATACTCCATAGTGTATATGGATCACATCTTCCTTATCCATTCGTCCGTTGAAGGGCATCTTGGTTCTTTCCACAGTTTGGCGACCGTGGCCATTGCTGCTATAAACATTGGGGTACAGATGGACCTTCTTTTCACTACATTTGTATCTTTGGAATAAATACCCAGTAGTACAATTGCAGGGTCATAGGGAAGCTCTATTTTTAGTTTCTTAAGGAATCTCCACACTGTTCTCCAAAGTGGCTGCACCAACTTGCATTCCCACCAACAGTGTAAGACGGTTCCCCTTTCTCCACATCCTCTCCAACACACGTTGTTTCCTGTCTTGCTGATTTTGGCCATTCTAACTGGTGTGAGGTGGTATCTCAATGTGGTTTTAATTTGAATCTCCCTGATGGCTAGTGATGAGGAACATTTTTTCATGTGTCTGACAGCCATTTGTATGTCTTCATTGAAGAAGTGTCTGTTCATGTCTTCTGCCCATTTTTTGACATGATTATCTGTTTTGTGTGTGTTGAGTTTGAGAAGTTCTTTATAGATCCTGGATATCAACCTTTTGTCTGTACTGTCATTTGCAAATATCTTCTCCCGTTCCGTGGGTTGCCTCTTTGTTTTGTTGACTGTTTCCTTTGCTGTGCATAAGTTTTGATCTTGATGAAGTCCCAAAAGTTCATTTTTGCTTTTGTTTCCTTTGCCTTTGGAGACATATCTTGAAAGAAGTTGCTGTGGCTGATATCAAAGAGGTTACTGCCTATGTTCTCCTCTAGGATTCTGATGGATTCCTGTCACACATTGAGGTCCTTTATCCATTTCGAGTTTATCTTTGTGTACGGTGTAAGACAATGGTCGAATTTCATTCTTCTACATATAGCTGTCCAATTTTCCCAGCACCATTTATTGAAGAGACTGTCTTTTTTCCACTGTATATTTTTTCCTGCTTTGTCGAAGATTATTTGACCATAGAGTTGAGGGTCCATATCTGGGCTCTCTGCTCTGTTACAAAGCTCACAGCCTTCCTGTTGAGATCAGGAACATGACAAGGATGCCCACTCTCACCACTCTTGTTCAACATAGTATTAGAAGTCCTAGCAACAGCAATCAGACAACAAAGAGAAATAAAAGGTATCCAAATTGGCAATGAAGACGTCAAACTCTCTCTCTCTTTGCAGATGACATGATACTTTATATGGAAAACCCAAAAGACCCCACCCCCAAACTACTAGTACTCATACAGCAATTCAGTAACGTGGCAGGATACAAAGTCAATGTACAGAAATCAGTGGCTTTCTTACAAAAGCAAAAATGAACTTTTGGGACTTCATCAAGATCAAAAGCTTCTGCACAGCAAAGGAGACAGTCAACAAAACAAAGAGGCAACCCACGGAATGGGAGAAGATATTTGCAAATGACAGTACAGACAAAAGGTTGATATCCAGGATCTATAAAGAACTTCTCAAACTCAACACATGCAAAACAGATAATCACATC
>PISX010038562.1:0-10106 GCA_004024625.1 Mellivora capensis
TCTTTGGTTAGGTTTATTCCTAGGTATCTAATAGTTTTGGGTGCAATTGTAAATGGGATTGACTCCTTAATTTCTCTTTCTTCTGTCTTGTTGTTGGTGTAGAGAAATGCAACTGATTTCTGTTTATTGATTTTATATCCTGACACTTTACTAAATAAATTCCTGTACAAGTTCTAGCAGTTTTGGAGTGGAGTCTTTTGGGTTTTCCACATACAGTATCATATCATCTACAAAGAGTGAGAGTTTGACTTCTTCTTTGCCGATTTGGATGCCTTTAATTTCTTTTTGTTGTCTGATTGCTTAGGCTAGGACTTCTAGTACTATGTTGAATAGCAGTGGTGTTAATGGACATCCCTGCCGTGTTCCTGACCTTAGCGGAAAAACTTTCAGTTTTTCTCCATTGAGAATGATATTTGCGGTGGGTCTTTTTTTTTTTTTTTTTTTAGATGTCAAATGATCCTTTATTGAAATAATTTTCTTTTGTAGTTAACTAGCTGGGCATTCCACGGCACCACTGTTGATGTCATCTGTGATGTCATGAGGGTGGCGGCCATCAACATTGCAACCCACAGACTGGGCGGTCCCCAGGATTTCTTTAATGGTTCCAGAGAGTTCTCTAGCTAAAGATCGATGTCGCATCTTTTGGGCAATATGGACAATCTCATTGAAAGTGGTATTTCCACTGTGCTTAATGTTTTTCTGCTTCTTTCTGTCTCTTAGTGGTTCCTTGAGAGCTTTGATAATCAGGGCAGAGGCAGAAGGTACCACTTCAATCTGGGCCTGTCTGTTCTGAATGGTCAGCTTCACAGTAATCCTTAGATCCTTCCAATCACCAGTCGCCTTGGCAATGTCATCACCAACCTTTTTTGGAGACAGACCCAGCGGGCCAATCTTCGGGGCCAGGGCAGACGTGGTGCTGACTTTGCCACCGGTGCACCTCAAGTACACGATTTTGATCTTGTTGGGGTCGAACTTGGGCGGCATGGCGGAGGTGGCTGGTGTCGGATGAACCCGGATTCAGGAAGACTGAAGACCTTTTCATACTTTCTTTCACTAATATTTTATTTCTTCACATTTAAATTATTTTAATGGATAACAAAGTATGTAGAAGACAGCTAAATTATAGCCTCCCAGAGGGGACTTTGGATGTCTTTTTTCTCTTTGACTTGTGAGCCCAGCATGGTCCTTTTTATTACTTTGGAGAGAATTCCTCAGAGTCCTTTTGAACTTTGAAGAAGTCTCTGTGGAGACTTGACAACCACATTTCTAAGATCGCTGCTCTTGGCAACCATTAAATTAAAAGCTGGAGTATTCCCTTAAGATAGTAACATGGTGCTTCAGAAGATTCCCAGGTAAAGGGGATTTGGCTCTGTACAGGAACACTGTGCATGAGAACCTTGGCATCCACTGCCCATCAGTTCTGACCTTGGACTAGTCTCCATGTAAGCCATGTCATGCCCTGCAAAGTGGGAGGAAATCACACCAGGAGGAGACCCCTGGGGTTAGCTTTTCACAAGTTTCCCTCTCAGAAATGGACAAGGGGTCCGAAAGACTTCTGTAGGCTCTGGAAAAGGAGGCTTGAGAGCCCAGCTATCCTAAAGTGGATGACTGTAGGTGTGGGAGGGGATTTAAACTGACTGGGGAGACATTTCAGTCCCTGCTCTTCCACCCCCACTTGTAAAGAATGCCCTATAATGATTCATAGACATTCTATCACAATTAAAAAAAAATAAAATTCTATCATAATTCTCCTGATGTCAGCAGACCTTGAATAAGTGCATTTAATTCAAAAAAATTTATTTATTTGAGAGAGAGAGAGAAAGAGAAAGCATGCAGGAGGGGAGGGGCAGAAGGAGAGGGAATCCCAAGCCGACTCCACACTGAGTATGGAGCCTGACATGGGGCTCCATCTTATGACCCTGACATCATGACCTGAGCCAAAATCAAGAGTCTGATGCTTAAACTACTGCACCACCCAGGTGCCCCAAATGTATTTAATTTCTATTCAGAAAGATTTTTCAAAAACTTTCCTAATATATAGGAACTTTTTCATCACGGTGGTGGTGGGGGTGGTGGTGGGGGTGGTGGTGGTGGGCGGGGAATCTGACAATGATGGTCTTCAAGTGGAAATTTAGGATGAAATAGTGTCTTACTTCCTAGTTTATTTATCTAGACAGCACATAGGAAACTGTCACAAACAAGCACCCAGAGAGAGAGAGAGAGAGAGAGAGAGAGAGAGAGAGACTGACTTGAGAATAGAACACAAATGATGTACTGTGACCATGCCGAGCTCTGGTCTCTGGTGAAGGAGGTCTCTCAGCCCTGAGAGTAGCAGAGGAGGAACTCTTGTTGACTTCGTTGAGAAGAGCCAGGTACCATTTTGGGGGAGCCGGGAACCATGCAGCAAAACTGACAGTTATGCGAGGACCAGGTCATCCATGGAACTTTCCAGAGTGACATCCATGCACCAACATACCTCCTCTCACTTTCCCTTTATACTTTCTCTCTTTTAAATTTGTAAACCTTTGGAGGAGTTTTGGGACATACTTTCCAGTCATCAAAAATCCTCTAGTGAGAGGGCCAGGGACAAAAAGGAAAAATTCTCCCACCTTATAATTTTAACTTTTAGCATCAAAAGGCCTCTGACTTTGAAAAGCCATTTCTCCCATGTTTGAGGTTAAAGTCCTTTTCTTAGGCTCCTGGAAAAGGAATTTGGATGGAGACTCAGAGTAGGTAGTTACCTAATCTGAGTGAACACTCCAAGGAGAGCTTATGAGCTTTCAGAATGACTCTTCCTGATTCTGATTCTTTTTTTTTTTAAGATTTTATTTATTTATTTATTTGTCAGAGAGAGAGAGTGAGCGAGAGAGGGAGCACAGGCAGACAGAGTGGCAGGCAGAGGCAGAGAGAGAAGCAGCCTCCCTGCCAAGCAAGGAGCCTGATGTGGGACTCAATCCCAGGATGCTGGGATCATGACCTGAGCCGAAGGCAGCTGCTTAACCAACTGAGCCACCCAGGCGTCCCCTGATTCTACTTCTTGGTAAGACCACCCTGGCATGTCCCAGAGCAATAATTTTTTGATCTGGCTGCTTATCAGAATGACTAGTGATATTAACAGCATTCTTAGCTTGAGAATGCACCTGAGACCCAGACCTACTGAATCAGAATCTCTAGCTCATAGGGCCCAGGAATCTGTACAATTTACAAACTCCCCAAATGATTCTGAAGTGAAGTTGTTTGTAGGTCACTGTCTTAATATATATTAATCCTGGTTAGCAGTCTTTTATAAGCCTTCTTCCAAGATCAGGATATTATTTGATGAGCTTTTGAATTTCATTTACTCTGAGCATCAGGACTGACTACATAATTTTCAGGGCCCAATGCAAAATGAACATATGGGGCCTCTTGTTTAAAATGTTATTAAGAATTTCAAGATGGGGACAGCAGAGCATTAAACCAAGCACAGGGCTTGGGGCAACTGTACAGGTGGCAAGCCTATGAAAGCAGCGCTGCTAAGCATCTATTAGCTGGTGATGATCATAGGAGACATGAAGGCTGGGATTAACTATACTTCCAAAATTTAATTATCAGCCAATCTGGAAGGTGAAGACTATTTATCCATGGGCCATTTCACAGAAGATAGTCCCCCTGTGTGAGTGAGAAAAGCATTTGGCTAAATCAGGCTAGCAGGTAGAGATGGGTAGTTCTGCTGTGCATAGCTCTAGAAGAAGTCAATCTGTGTGATGTCATCCATCCCCTTGTGTACACAGTGCTCAGCCACATGTGACAACCCTAAAGATAAATACTGACCCATAAGCAACCTGTGGGACATGGCTGGGAAGAAAAATGCATACACATCTCTGGTCAGGGTTTCGATTGATTGATTATTTAAATTATTTACCCAAAGAGGTAAAGGATCTGTACTCAAGGAACTACAGAACACTCATGAAAGAAATTGAAGAAGACACAAAATGATGGAAGAGACTTCCATGTTCATGGGTCGGAAGAATAAACATTGTTAAAATGTCTACACTGCCTAGAGCAAAGTATTCTTTCAATGCCATCCAATCAAAATCCCACTGACATTTTTCAAAGAGCTGGAATAAACAATCCTAAAATTTGTATGGAACCAGAAGAGACCCCAAATTGCTAAGGAAATGTTGAAAATAAAAACAAAACTGGGGGCATCACGTTGCCTGATTTCAAGCTTTACTACAAAGCTGTGAAAACCAAGACAGCATGGTATGGGCACAAAAACAGACACATAGACCAGTGGAACAGAGTAGAGAGCCCAGATTTGGGTCTCTCTATGGTCAAATAACTTCAACAATGCAGGAAAGATATCCAGTGGAAAAAAGACAGTCTCTTCAATAAATGGTGCTGGGAAAATTGGACAGCTACGTGTAGAAGAATGAAACTTAACCATTCTCTTACACCACACACGAAGATAAACTCAAAATGGATAAGAGATTTCAATGTGAGGAAGGAATCTATTAGAATCCTAGAAGAGAACATAGGCAAGAACCTCTTCGACATCAGCCACTGTAACTTCTTTCAAGATATGTCTCCAAAGGTGAAGGACACAAGCGAAAATGAACTTTTGGGACTTCATCAAGATCAAAAGCTTCTGCACAGCAAAGAAAACAGTCAACAAAACAAAGGGGCAACCCACAGAATGGGAGAATATATTCACAAATGACACTACAGACAAAGGGCTGATATCCAAGATCCATAAAGAACTCCCCAAACTCAACACACCCAAAACAGATAATCACGTCAAAAAGTGGGCATAAGACATGAACAGGCACTTCTCCAAAGAAGACACACAAATGGCTAACAGACACATGAAAAAATGTTCATCATCATTAGCCATCAGGGAGATTCAAATCAAAACCACATTGAGACACCACCTTATACCAGTTAGAATGACAAAATCAACAAGACAGTAAACAACAAGTGTTGGAGAGGATGTGGAGAAAGGGGAACCCTCTTACACTGTGGGTAGGAATGCAAGTTGGTGCAGCCATTTTGGAAAACAGTGTGGAGATTCCTTAAGAAATTAAAAATAGATCTTCCCTATGACCCTGCAATTGCACTACTGGGTATTTCCCCCAAAGATACAGATGTAGTGAACAGAAGGGCCATCTGTACCCCAATGTTCATAGCAGCAAGGGGAACAGTCACCAAACTGTGGAAAGAGCCAAGATGCCCTTCAGCAGACAAATGGATAAAGAAGATATGGTTCATATGCACAATGGAGTATTATGCCTCCATCAGAAAGGATGAATACCCAACTTTTGTATCAACATGGACAGGACTAGAAGAGATTATGCTGAGTGAAATAAGTCAATTATTACATGGTTTCACTTACTTGTGGAGCATAATAACACAGAGGACATTGAGAGATGGAGAGGAGAAGTGAGCTGGGGGAAATCAGAGGGAGAAACAAACCATGAGAGACTGTGGGCTCTGAGAAACAAACTGAGGGTTTGGGAGGCTAGGGGTTGGAGCATTGGGTAAGCCTGGTGGTGGGTATTATGGAGGGCATGTATTGCATGGAGCACTGGGTGTGGTGCATAAACAATGAATGCTGGAACACTGAAAAGAAATAAAATAAAATGAAAAAAATTATTTAAAGTCACTATTTATTTACCTCTCTGCCAGATAATTAGCCAAGACTTAGCTGAAAATGATTACATCTCCTTCAAACTTGTTCTTTTAAAATCTGACCTGATGTCTAACAGGAGCCTGGAAACTATGAGGAGAGAGACTGAGCTGGAGTCAAGACCTAGAGTTTCTTTAGGAACTTTTTGAAATCTAAAGAAGGTCCAGCACTGTGCTCGAGGTGTTTTGAAAAAGGCTTCTGCACTAATAATACCAATTAGCATTCACATGATACTTTCAGGATGTTCTTCTCTTATACCATCTTACTTAATTATACTCATATTCAGATTTGCCACTATCCCCTTTTGATCAATGAGCAAATGAAGGTTCAGAGAGGTTAGATGTTAAGCAATGTCTGGAGGGGCTCTGAAGCAAGCAGGTGGGAGATCTGGGATGGAACCTGAGATCCCCCGGTACCAGACCCACTTCCTTCCCTTTTAGAGATTCTAGATTTTTTTTCAGCAAAGGCAGTTGTCTCACTCACATTAAAATAGCAGATCAATCATAAGAAACTGGATAGGACCTCTGGAAAAAACTCTTACCATGAAAAGAGATTATTTAGATCCTATCCAGAATGGTGGATCTCAATCCTTGCCAACTTAATTTATTCTAATTTAGAACCCCCCTGGCATAATCCTCTCAGACTATATACGGCTGTACTTTATGTCTTAGTGCAGGCCGCTATACAAAATACCATAGGCTGGGTGGCTTAAACAACAGACATTTCTCACATTTCAGGAGCTGGAAGTCCAAGATGGAGGTGTGGACAGGTGCTTTGTCAGTGAGAACTATTTCCCTGTTCTTCCAGACCTTCTCACTGTGTGGTCACAGGTCCTTTCCTCAGTGCACACACATGAGCAGAGATAACTCTCTCTCTTCCTCTGCTTTTTAGGGCACTAATCTCATGTGATGGCCTCACCCTCATGACCTCACCTAAATCTAATGATCTCCCCAAAGCCCCATCTTTGTCAAACACCATCAACTTGATTTTTTTTTTAATACCATCAGCTTGAGGGGTAAGGTTTCAACATGAATTCTGGAGGGATGAAAACATTCAGCACATAGCACTCGGTTCATACACACACACACACACACACACACACACACAATTTCTGATTCCAAAATTGCCTTATCTACATTCATTTTTGCTTACATTACTGAGGGCCAATATTATGATAGATTTTTTCTTTAAATTTTTTTTCATTTAAATTTTAGTTAACATACAGTGCAATATTGTTTCAGGAATAGAATTCAGTGGCTCATCACTTATATGCAAAACCTTTTGCTCGTCACAAGGGCCCTCCTTAATTCCCATCACCCATTCAGGCCATCACCCACCCACCGTCTTCCATCAACCCTCAGATTGTTCTCTATCCTTAAGAAAGAGTCTCTCATGGCTTGTTTCCCTGTTTCCCTCTCTCCTTCCCGCCCTCCCCCCACTCTTGCATGTTTTTCTGCTCTGTTTCTTAAATTCCACACATGAGTGAAATCATGTGGTATTTGTCTTTCTCTCACTGACTTATGTTGCTTAGCATAATACCCTCTAGCTCTGTCCATGTCATTTCAAATGGCAAGATTTCATTCTTTTTGATGGCTGAATAATGTTCCATATTATTCATATCCAATATCCATATCTGCACAATGGCATATATTATATATACCCATCTTCTTTATTCATTCATCAGTCAACGGACCTTTGGGTTCTTGCCATAGCTTGGCTATTGTTGATAATGCTGGTATAAACATCAAAGGCCATATACATCTTTGAATCTGTATTCTTGTATCCTTTGTGCAAATACGTAGTAGGTGCACTTGCTGGATTGTAGGGTAGGTCTACTTTTAACTTTTTGAGGATCCTCCCAACTGCACCAATTTGTATTCCCAGCGATGGTGCAAGAAAGTCCCCCCCCCTGCATCCTCACTGACACCTGTTGTTTCTTGTGTTATAAATTTTAGTAATTTTAGTCATTCTGACAGGTGTGAGGGGATGTCTCATCATGATTTTGATTTCTACTTCCCTGATGATGAGTGAAGTCAAGCAGACAGATGTTTTTCTTAAGTACTTCATGTACATAATTCATTTAGTCCCCATGACAAGGCTGTGAAGTAGTTACCATTATTACCCCCACTTCAGGGATGAGGACATTGAGGCACACAGATTAAGTGACTTGCCCAAAGGCATACAGCTAGCAAGTGTTTGAAACCAGGATTGGTACTCAGGCAGCTTTTAAAAGCATGTATATTAACACTGCCTCAGAATCACTGTCAATAGAGACAAACTTTTAGCAAATCAATTTTCAGTTTTAAGGAGCAGAGAGTAGTGATTTGCAACATTGGCTGCACATTAGAATCCCTTCAATAGTTATTAAAAAAGACCTATGCTGGTGCCTTACCTGAGATTAAATCAGAATCTCTAGGGTCTTAACCTTCATTTTTTAAAATATGAAATTTAAATAATTGGAATACCTGTTGGATTATTGGATGTATGCACACCCCATTTAATGTCTCATTTCATCCTCTGTAAGTGTACCTGGGCTGGTCACACAATCACACAGTGGAAGAATATAAAAGCATCCAGAGGTAAATCACCTTGTTTCCTGGATCCCTGTAAATTAATACATTTCTAACTTGAATATACATACAGATCACCTGGGGATCTCATTAAGATTCAGATTCTGATTAAGAAAATCTGCAATGGGGCCTGGGATCCTGCACTTCCTAGATGAATCTGATGTTGTTGGAATCCATAGCAAACTTGTAACCAGTTTTTGCTGTTCTACTTCTAGTCTTGCTTCCTCTGATTCATCAGCCCTCTTTCCACCTTTGTTTGGCTTCACACTTGAATTTCCATTCTCTAGCTGTTCTATGTTATTGATCAGCCTGTTTACACTTGATATCTCTATGATATTTTCATAGCATGTAAATTCTAATATAACCCTCTGGTTCTAACAACTTACCAGCCATATTATTAACCTAACCTCATGGTAACATGAGGAACATCTTGGACACTATTTAACTCCCCAGGCCTGCTTTCCATCAGTTCCCTAATAGGGGAGAAGAATGGCTCCGCCAGAGCAAATAGGGATACGGACATACTTCATGCTGATGATCCGATTTTCATATCTTGATCTGCATCAATGTTATTGATCCTGGCTGCACATATGAAATCACCTGTAGAGCTTTAAAAATGCTTGATGCCCAGTAAACACCAATTGGTCTGAGGTGAGGGCTTGGTGGTAGTATTTGTAAAAGCTGCCAAGGCAATTCTATTGTGCACTCAGGGTTGAGAATAGCTGGTCTATTCAAAGGCTTAAGAAGCTACTGAACGTTTGGGCTTATTGACAATGTATCAACCAGCTACTGCTGTGTAACAGGCAACCACAGAATCCCACAACAATAAGCATTGTCTGCTCATGCATCTCTGCATCTCTGAGGGTGACTGGGTAGCCCTCGTGATCTCAACATAGTTGATTGGGCATGGCTTCAGACCATGGGTTGAGTTTGTCTTGGGTTCATGTGACTCTCACTCTTTGGGGACCTGCAGGCTATCCAGGGCATACTCTCTTCTTGGCAATGACAGAATTACAAGGGAAGTGAGTAGAAAGATGTGATATCTCCTAAAGCCTGTGGTCTGTATTGTCACACTTTCATTTCTGCCCATGTTCCTCTGGCCAGAGTAAGTTATATGACCTAGCCCCACACCAGGGGGCTCTGTAAGCTAATAGTATCCTTAAAAAAAATTGTTTGAGAGAGAGAGAGAGAGAGAGAGAGAGAGCGAGCATGAGATAGAAAGCACACACGAGTTGGGGGTAGGGGCAGGGAGAAAATCCCAGGCAGACTCCCCACTGAGTGTGGAGCCCAACATGTGGCTTGATTCCATGACCCTGAGATCTCGACCTTGAGATCATGGCTTGAGTCAAAATCAAGAGTTGGACATCCAAGCAGCTAAGCCCCCTATGCACCTCTAATAGTAATTTTAAACTACTTTCCTTGGTCATGGTTCTCACTGGAAGTATTTTGAGAAGAGTTACAACTGAGTTATTATCTCAGGCTATAAATTCTCTCCCAGGCTTAACAAGACTCCAGGAAGGTAATTATTGTTTCCTCCATCTAGTGAAACTTGTAATTTAAAAATAATCTCCCAAATCACCATCTTTCTACTGCCATGTATTCACCCTCCTTTTTAAAAAAATATTTATATTAACTGTCTGTTGGTCCTGTGCAAAACCATATTGGACCCTGAAGCAAAAGGAAAAGAAATAGTAACACTAATTCTGTGTTTATTAAGCTTATGATTTTTTATCATGAACTTATTTTTACCACTTTTTATTTTTTTAAGTACTGCATTAAAAATGTTATTTATTTTATTCCTGAGTTTTTGGTTCCCCCTTGGTTTTGGCCCTGCTCTTCAGAAATGTGAATCTGGGTGAACTGTGGCTTCC
>PISX010038563.1:0-10155 GCA_004024625.1 Mellivora capensis
AAATATTCTTTAACTGCCAAGTAGATATTTGATATTATTAAATAGATATGACTGGTATTATCTAACCATTACTCTGTCCAAATTATTTGTTGACAATTTTTCTCTAGTAGCTGGTCTTGTATGACTCTTTTCTTGTTCAGGCTATAGGTCTTAAGTATATATGTGTGTGCATGTGTGTGTAGAATCTGTAGAAATTGTGTATAATATATATAATATATATAATTATTGTGTATAATCTGTATAAATGTGTATATACACATATATATATGTGTATATATATAATCTTTATTTTAAATATATAATTTATATTATAATATAATATATATTATAATATATATTATATCATTAATATATATATAATATATTTATATATATATCCATATATATAAAATAATAATATAATAATATATAATATAATATAAATATTACACATATATATGTGTGTATATATACACAGTATATATATAATATAATAATACACACATATATATATGTGTGTGTATATATAAATATATATATATATACTCCTGCCCCAGGCCAAATGGAGATGGCTTGAGTTCATGAAATTGAGGCAACCAAGGGTGAGAGTAATAGCCACAGGGCAAACACATGAAACATGCTATCTCTGAGACTCTCCTCCTTGTTTTCCCACCTACATATCTCAATCTTTCTTCATTACTTCTGTCTACCTCACATCTACCTCTTTTTTCCTTTTCCTCCGGTTTTAAATTCTCTCTCATATATTTTTTTGTCTTTCAGAAAAAACAAAATTGAATTATTCATATACCAAGTTAAAATGGAAGGAAAGCTATATATTTCATAGTTCCCTCAAAAGTATATTAGCTCAAAATAGATCAGTTTCAATCCAGACAGTCTAATTAGTATCTGAGGTCATACTTTCAGCAGATTCTAAGTCGGTAATCTGTGCTTTTTCAACATCCCATAAACTTTTCTTCGAACTTTAATTCAGTTGTAAAACAACTTATTAAATAGAATTACCTGATAGTTCCACATAGCCTCATAATTACAGATCTATTCTGAATATAACAAAATGGGGGCTTTAGAAAAAAAACAGCTCCAAATTTTGTATAATTATTTAAGCATTTGTATTACTTGAAGTTGTTTGAAAATGCAAAGAGTAACATGTGCTCCTGACAGTTGTTTAGGAAATCATTCTCAAACTCAGGAGTTGACTATGCAGTCTCTTTATTGCCATCTTCATGTCCTTGTTCCTCAGTGTGTAGATAACAGGATTCAGGAAATCATTCTCAAACTCAGGAGTTGACTATGCAGTCTCTTTATTGCCATCTTCATGTCCTTGTTCCTCAGTGTGTAGATAACAGGATTCAGAATGGGTGTAATCATAAAGTCCAAAATGGCAAGAAATTTATCCACTGACACTGTGGGAAATGGCCACATATAAACAAAGATGCATGGTCCAAAGAACAAAATCACCACGGTGATGTGAGCTGACAGGGTAGAAAAGGCCTTAGACAAACCACCTGAGGAACGTTTCCATACAGTGACCAAGATGAAGATATAGGAGATAAGCAGTAAGACGAAGGTGCCCATGGAAATAAACCCACTGTTGGCAGTAACCATGAATTCCATTCTGTAGGTGTCCGTGCAGGCAAGTTTGATAAACCAAGGAAGGTCACAGTAAAAGCTATCTATCTCATTAGGACCACAAAAAGGCAAATGGATAACAAAAGCTAACTGGGCCACTGAATGTATGAGGCCAATAGCCCAAGCACCAGACAGAAGCAAAATGCACATCTGTGGGCTCATGATTGTCAGGTAGTGGAGGGGCTTACATATGGCCACATATCTGTCCAAGGCCATGGCGACCAGCATCACCATCTCTGATCCACCCAGGACATGAAGGGCAAATATCTGGATGACACATCCCTGAAAGGATATGTTTTTTTGCCCAGAAAACAGGTCATGAATCATCTTAGGAATGGTTAAGGTAGAAAAACACAAATCAATGAATGAGAGATTAGCTAGAAGGAAGTACATAGGGGAACGTAAGTGAGGGTCAAAGGTCACTACAAACACAACAAGGAAATTTCCCAGAACAATTGTTACATAAAACATTGTAGAGAAGGCAAGGAGAAAATGCTGTACTGGTCTATAGGTAGAAAGTCCAAGCAACACAAATTCAGACACTGAAGAGTAATTTGATTTATTCATTGACTTTGTGTTACCTAAAAGGGTCAAATAAAAATAATTATAAAGGGATGCATGAGCGCTACTGAAAGAAACAGAAGTCATTGGGTTTCAAATTCTGACATTAAAGAAAAAACTTCACTCTTGTCACAAAACTCCTTTGAAAAAGTCATAGAAAATTTATTCATTTAACAAATGTTCATTCAGCAGCTACCATGAAGATCTATGTACCTGGCACTATGCCACATCCTGAGGTATAATATTCTACAAAGCAAAATGGAGTCCCTCATGTCAAGTAGGAGCCTGCCTCAAGCAGTGACAGAAGCAGTTCAGGTACTACAGCTAGAAAATATCATCGTGACCAATGTCAACTGACACCACAGAACTGATAATGAGCAGAACCAGAGGAGGTCTGCAGAGACCCCAAACTGATTAAATCCCTTTAAAAAGGGAAGGATTTTGGCAGTAAACTGTCAGACTCTTCAGCCCTGACCCCTCTATGTCTGACCACTTAGAAAAAGCAACTTCTGTGGAAAGCTCTGCCTGATTGATCTCTGAACAAAACCGAGATCCTTCACTGCTTGAACTTAAGAAGCAGTACGTGGCCGGAGCTGACCCAGACCAGATGGAGGTCTTATCTCAAATGTGCACCCCCAGACTGACTTTGCATTTGGTTCGTTAACTTCCAACACCCTTCTGTTATTTTGTTTGTGGTATGGCTGATCTTCTGTCCTGCTCTGTGTGCTGTGAAGAAGCCAAGTTTAATCACATGGTGAATTGTCATTGAGTTTGGAATCCTGAACCTGCTTTATAATTGTGATTTAACATTGCTTTATAACTGAATGAAGCTGACACTGTGGAAGGACACAACTCATGTGTGTGTCTTCATAGCATGCTCATGACAAATATATATCCTGTCTTTATGTAGTTTGTAGTCTCATTGTGAAGCTAGGCATTAAACAATCACATAACCAAACGATTATAATGGTAATAAGTTATTTGAAGAAAAGAACAAAGGGCTATGAGAATTATAAGAGCTCATAGCAATGGCATCTGCTATGATCTCAAAGAAGACATTTGTGCTAAGATCTAAATAATGAGCAGGCATTAAAAAGTGAGGAAGAGTAGGAAGCATGGTCTACCCAGAGGAAAGACAGGGGAAATACTCTGAAGCATGAAGAAACAGAACAATTTGGAATAAATAAAAGAAGATCAATGAGGGTCTGATCAAGGTAGAGTCCTCTACGCTGTGTAAAGAATTTGGTCAATATCTTAGAGGTGGGGGTACTTGGGTGGCTTATTCGGTTAAGCATCTGCCTTTGGCTCAGGTCATGATCCCAGAGTCCCCGAATCAGGCTCCCTGCTCAGGAGGAAGCCTGCTTCTCCCTCTCCCTCTTCATCTCCTCCCCACTCGTGCTCTCTCTCTTGCTTTTTCTCTCTCTCTCAAGTAAATAAATACAATTCTTAAAAAAAATCTTAGAAGTGATAGAAAGTCACTGAAGTGGAATGGTGAAATAATATTAGTACCTTGAAGAGTTGACAGTAGCTGCAAAGTAAAGAATGTAACAGAGTAATCCAGAGGGAAGAGAGAGATCTATAAAGAGTCTATTGAGAGAGCATATCAAATCAGTACAGAAAGAATTAATTTATCAATAAATGATGTTGACACAACTTACCAAACTTGGTAGAAGTAAATTCCTTACCTTACAACAGTGTATGAAATACATTTTAATGAATATTTAAATAATAAAAATAGAAAAATAAAAGAAATATAGGCTTATTTTTAGATAATCCTTTGTGTGAGAAAAATCTTTTTAAGTATATCCCCTTTTGTGTATATCCTGTAGAAAAAAAAACAGACACCTTAAGATTCAAAAATTTAATTTTCTATATATTTTTAGGAAAAAATGTATGAAAATAGTTGATAAATATAATGGTAAACCAAATTTTAAATGAGCAAACACATAAAAACTTGGGCAGAATGAGAAATCTAGTTAACATATGAAGAATAGGGGTGCCTGGGTGGCTGTCATTAGGTGTCTGCCTTTGGCTCATGTCATCATCATGGAGTCCTGGGATCAAGCCCCACAACTGGGCTCCTAGGTCAGTGGGGAGCCTGGTTCTCCCTCTCCTACTCCCCCTGTTTGTATTCCCTCTCTTGCTGTCTCTCTCTCTGTCAAATAAATAAATAAAACCTTTTTAAAAAATATGAAGAATAGTCAAACTCACCAACAATCAAAAAAATGTAATTTTTTTAAAAAAAAGTCTTGTTTTGTTTTATCATTCTTCCCTAACATATTGGCAAAAACAACCCCCCACACACAAAAAAAAAAACTGGAAAAAGAAAAAGATAAAGATTAATCCCAGTGTGTTCAAAGGAGTCCTTATGATGGGAATTTTTATGCTTGATTGGTGAGAGTGGAAATAAATATTTAATGTGTCCAAGAATAGGCAAGAGCAGAGGTGACTAGACCCTTAACCCTAAACAGAGGGCTAAATTCATAGTATCATAACCAAAAGGAAATGCCACAGCTTACTTGCCCAGTGTTGAGATTATATATATATATATATATATATATATATATATATATATATTTATTTATTTATTTATTTACCTGTTCAGTGCACTAGTATTCAATAGCAATGACAAAGAAATGTAAATAACCAAAATATAAATTAATACCAAATTGTTAATCAAATTAGATTGTAGCTATATAATGAAACACTATGTGCCCATTAAAAACAATGGCATAGATCTTCATAACAGACAGCTAAAGTGAAAATTTTTGCAGAATGGAATCAATAGTATGATTCTATGCATATGCACATAAATACATCTTAAAGAATGAATGCCTAGCTTTTTAGAATTATTAATATAGTAAAATGTGAATGATTATACGTGACTTTAGCTTTCTGCAATTTAGATGCCTTCTACAAAGAACTGGCATTTGTTAATTTAAAAAAAAATTTAAAAATATGGATTTTTGAAAATATGAAAGTGAAGATTAGATCCAGGGGAGTTCTGGAAAGATGAAGTAGGAGGATCCTGAGTTCTCCCTGTCCCATGGACATACCAAGATAACAGCCACATTAACACAACTAACAAGAAAACCCAAAGACTAGCAGAACAGACTTCCCACAGTTAATCATAGAAAGGAAGCCACACGAAAAAGGGTAGGAAGGGGCAGAAATGTGGTCTGGAATCAAGTTCCTGGGAGAATAACAACAACAAACAGGAGGGACATCACAGGCACAGAGAAGTGAGAGGATCAGATGCCATGCCACACCAGACACTCCAAGCAGTGGAGACCTGCACTGAGATGATGAGCCCCATAATGTCCGCTGTGAGAACCACTGGAGCTTAACTTCCCCTGTTTTTACAATCAATAGGGCTTAACTCCAGGTACATTAAAAATCAGATTGCTTAGCTCTGGGAGAACTTGAAGGCTATAGAAAACAGTCCCTGCAGTTTAAATAGCCAGCATAATAAAAATACAGCATAGAAGCAGCAGTTTGAAAAGTGCCTGGGGTGTCTGGGGTAACTGAAAGAGATCTATTTTTGAATCTCAAAATAGTCAGGCACACACAAGGCACATAGGAGACACCAATGAAGCCAGGTTCTGGTGACTAGGCACTACATCATAAGGCACTACAGTATCTCTTCTTCTTCGTAGAGCAACTACTATCAAGAATCAGGTATTGTAGCTGACTTTTCCAATAAATAATTCCACTTCTGAGTTTTACCCAAAAAAAATGAAAACATTAATTTGTATATTGTAAATATACAAATTAATGTATATAAGTATATTTCAGCATTTTTTAATAATAGCTAAGATATGGAAGCAACCCCAGTATCCATCCATAGATAAACAGATAAAGAAAATGTGGTGTTGGAGACAAGATGGCAGGGAAGTAGGAGGAGGCTCCTTTTTAACCTGTCCCCTAAAGTGAGCTGATTACCTACCAAGGAACTCCGATCACCCATGAAATCAGCCAGAGATCAGAATTATACACATCTGGATCTCTATGAGGGCAGAAGATGGCAGTGGGCAGGTAAAGCAGAGTGGGAACACTGGACTGGTATCAGAAGATTTAAAAAAGGGGAGGGAACCACCAGAAGCAACCCATTGGAAAGTGCTACCCCAATTTGAGAGTATCCTGCATCTGGGGACCTGCATTAACTTGGAGTCTGGTTGAAAGCACTCAAAAAGAGCAAAGGATCGCTGGGGGATATTGAGGGAATCGGGGCAGTTAGGGACAGGGGCAAAGTCCCCGGACTTGGGACTTGGCGGACAACTAACCTGGCGCTGAGCCAGAGAGAGCGTGGAGGAGAAACCAGGTCTTGGTCCCCAAGCCACCAGCACGCCTGACAAGGCCTGGGGTCCAGTGAGGGGCTGGGAGCATTGGCAGCTGGCAGAAACATAGCCTTTTCGCACTCTTCCACGCAAGTGCCGCGCTGCGCCCCAACTCTCCCTTGAGAGAGGTGCACGCAGGAACCAGCACCACGCTCTCGGCGCTCTCAGACCCGGAAAGACCAGGCACTCCCAGCCCGGGTCAGCGGGAAAATCTCAGTGTGTGATCACTGCTTGGAACTTCTCTGGCGGTCCGGAGCTGCCCAGAGAGCCGCTGCTGTCGTGGTTTTGGGTACAAAGCAGGAGTTCCTATGTCCCCAGGGACCGCGAATTGGAACTTGCTCTGCCAGCGGCCAAGGGGGAACTCATGTGCTCTGCAGTACCCAGAGGGGAGCAGACTGAGGTTTCTCTCTGAGAGGGAGGTCTGGGTGCAATTTGCTTTCCTCTAAACCTCCAAAAACCATCAAGAGCTGCCAAGGGGAGAGAAAACAAACGAACATAAAAAATTCCAGAGAACAAAAGCCTGAAAAACCGGTTTCCTCAGAGCCCACCCTCTTGAGGGGGGCAGGAGGACTTAACTCAGGGAACACTGCCTGAAAACCCATGCGGCAGGCCCCTCCCCAGAAAACCAACCAGGAAAAAAAGAGAGAGAGAGAGAAAAAAAATACAACAAAAGAACAACGACCACTACTTCATAGATACAACTTTTATTTTTAATTCATTCCCACTATCCTGGTTCATTCTTTTTAAAAATATAGATAATTTTGTTAACCTATTTACCATCACAGTAAGATGTCCAGTACATCAAATTTCATAATAACCTTTTAACCTGAAATTTTGTTACATATACCCGTGTTTTTCTTTTGCTTTTCTATTTTGTAATTTCTTTTAAATTTTAGCTTAGTTTAGTTTAGTTTATTCCGTTTTTGTATTTTTATTTTTTAGTATTCATATAGAGTTAAACTTCAAGGTAATCCCCTTTCCCCAATCAGTGCTAACCCTATAGGTAAACCAATTTTTAATCCCCCTTTATCTTAGGAAAGTTGAGTCCTTTAACAAAGATATCAAGATACATCCAGGAAGAATCAAAATAAACTTCCTCGCCCACACTGAGAATTTATAACCACTCTCTCATCTTTTTCTCCTGCGAGTGCTTCTGTGAATTTGTGTTTGTCCTGATAGTATATAAATCTTATAATTGGGGTTCTTTTTCACGAGGTTCTTTTCTTTTTTTTTTTTCTTTTATATATATTTTTTTTTCTTTCTTTTGTCATATACTTTTATCAGTCTTTTTGTTTGTCTGTTTTTGTTTGTATACTTCATAAATCTTACCTTGGGGCCCATTTGGGCTGAGCCTTCTCTTTTATCTTCCCTTTTTCTTTTCCCGTCTCTCTTTCTCTCTCTCACTTTTTTTCTTTTTTCTTTCATTTGGGTGGGGACTCCTGATTGCTCAGAAGTGTTCCACGGTGCACCTTGACTGCACCATGGTCGATACATCCAGCTATATCTGTTCAGCCATCTCTCACCAAAATGACTAGGAGGAGGAATGGCCAACAGAAGAAAAATTCAGAGGATGGGCCTTCTGCAACAGAGCTAATGGCTACCAATATAGACAATATGTCAGAAAGGGAATTCAGTCTATCAATTATCCAGGCAATAGCTAGGTTGGAAAAAGCCATTGATGACCAAACGGAATTGATTAGGGAAGAACTTATGGCCACCAGGGATGATGTTCACAATGTTAGGGCAGAACAGAAAGCCACCAGGGATGATGTTCACAAGGCTCTCAATGAGTTCCAATCTAATCTAAATTACCTAAAAGCTAGGGTAACTGAGACAGAAGATAGAATTAGTGATCTGGAGGACAAACAGAGAGAAAGGATTAGGAGGAAGCCTGGAACAAACAGCTTAGAAGGCACGAAAACAGATTCAGGGAAATAAATGATTCCATGAAATTCTCCAGTGTCAGAATTATTGGAATCCCTGAACGGGGGGAGAAAGAAAGAAGTCTAGAAGATATAGTGGAACACGTTATCCAAGAAAATTTTCCCAATATCTTGAATGGAACCAGCATTCATGTACTGGAGGCAAAACAGTTTCCCCCCAAGATTATAGATTCTCAAAAAACCTCGAGACACCTAATAGCAAGAATGAAGAATTATAATTGTAGGCAAGCCCTCTTGAAGGCAGCTAGGACAAAGAAGCTCCTTACCTACAGAGGAAAGCCCATCAGAATAACGTCAGACGTGTCCACAGAAACCTGGCAAGCCAGAAAGGGCTGGCAAGATATATTCAGGGCACTGAATGAGAAGAACATGCAACCAAGAATACTTTATCCAGCAAGACTGACATTCAAAATGGATGGAGAGATTAAGAGTTTCCAAGACCGGCAAGGCTTAAAAGAGAATGCGACCACCAAGCTGACACTGCAGGAAATATTAAGGGGGGTTCTATAAAGGAGGAAAAATCCTAAGAATATCATTGAACAGAAATATGGAGACAATCTACAGAAAGAATGACCTCAAAGGTAACACGATGTCAATAAAAACGTATTTATCAATAATCACTCTCAACTTGAATGGCCTAAATGCGCCCATAAAACGACACAGGGTTGCAGACTGAATAAAACGACAGGACCCATCCATATGTTGTCTACAGGAGACCCATTTTGAACCTAAGGATACACCCAGACTGAAAGTCAAGGGATGGAGAAGCAGCTTTCATGCCAATGGGCCTCAAAAGAAGGCCGGGGTAGCAATTCTCATATCAGATAAATTAGATTTTAAACTAAAGACTCTAGTAAGAGACACAGAAGGTCACTATATCATTCTTAATGGGACTACCCACAAGAAGATCTACAATTGTAAATATTTGGTAAAATATTTTTTTGGAAATATTTTTGGAAAAAATATTTGGAATATTTGGAAAAAAATTTTTCCAAATTTTTCCAAAAATATTTGAAAAAAAATATTTGGAATATTTGGGAAAAAAATTGGAAACAAATATGGGAGCAGCCAATTACATAAGAAAACTATTAATCAAGATAAAGAGTCATATCATATGAATACATTTATAGTAGGAGATCTTAACACACCTCTCTCAGTAATCGACAGATCATCGAAGCAGAAAATCAATAAAGAAACAAAAGCATTGAATGACACATTGGACCAGATGGACCTCATAGATATACAGAACATTCCACCCTAAAACAACAGAACGCTCATTCTTCTCAAGTGCACATGGAACCTTCTCCATAATAGACCACATACTGGGTCACAAATCAGGACTCAACCGATACCAAAAGACTGAGATTATTCCCTGCATGTTCTCAGATCACAATGCTTTGAAACTGGAGCTCAATCACAAAGAAAAGTTTGAAAGGAACTCAAACCACTGGAAACTAAAGACCACCTTGCTTAAGAATGCTTGGATCAACCAGGAGATCAAAGAAGAACTTAAACAATTCATGGAAACCAATGAGAATGAAGACACGTCGGTCCAAAACCTATGGTATACAGCAAAAGCGGTCCTAAGGGAGAAATATATAGCCATCCAAGCCTCCCTCAAAAAAATTGAAAAATCCAGAATACAACAGCTGTCTCTACACCTTAAAGAACTGGAGAATCAACAACAA
>PISX010038564.1:0-10108 GCA_004024625.1 Mellivora capensis
ACTACCTACCCTTTGTCCTCCTGATCCAGATCCTCTAGGACTGGGGGGTGGGTGGTAATGGGCAGGCAGGGAAGATGGAAATGGGAAGGCAGAAATCATAAGAGCCACGCACTTTCCTCAAGACCAGTGACCCTGATGCTCCTCTCCCATTCCCTGCAGGTCTTACAAGGACCTGGAAGGGGCCAGCCTCAGATGGTTCACTGACAACTGCTCACCATACTTACCTCTCCCGTACCCTTTCTTGGATGGTTGATGATCTGTGAATGAACACGTAAATGCCATATCAGTTTAGCTCTCCCCAGAACGCCTTCAAAATTGAGCTGTTTTAAAGTTAGGGCTCAAGGCTTTAGAAGCCTAAGGAAGTAATCAAAGCTACTGCTTTGGATATAAAAATGTAGAAGATGCTGAATGTAAAATAACTTAGGAGGTCCCTTCAACTTTTAAGAAAGTATAGAGCACTTTGTTTCTTTTGAGTAACTGACGATTTATTCCTTTCCTCTAGGAACGTGACCTGTCAAGAGCAGAGCTGAATGGGAACCCTCATCCAATCACCACTGTTGACTCCACCGGCAGCAAATGTGTGGCCTCCTTTTATTTGGTCTTGACTGCTCATTCCCATTCCCTCATTTCGCCGCATACATCTTTTATATAACCTTCAAGCTCTTTTTGGAGTGTTACGACCTTTTGGGGGGTGATGATGAAAACGTGCTAAAATTAAATGACGGGGTGGTGGCACAACTTTGTAAATACACTAAAAGCAATGGAGCGAGCTGCTCACTTGAAAACGGATTACCTGACTGGCATGCAAATGATCTCAATAAAGCTACTTTTAAACACCTTGAGGTTATTGGGATGGTGCGAGTGCGCAGACAGGGCACACTGTTACCCCAGTGACCCCCTGATTTCCTGACTTTCACAGATCCGGGAAAGTTCTTTGGTAGCGGCCAAGTGAGGCAGCAGGGAGGCTATTAGGATCCCGGCTTCTTTGTCCCCCTGGTTGTCACAGCTTGGGTGATGATGGCACTCACAGCCCCATTCTCTTCTTGTGAGGAAGACCGCCCCCCAATCCCACTGGCCGTTGCTGATTGGCCTGGAGGCAGACACGTGACACCACCTGGCCAATCAGCTGTGCTCTCCCAAGACTGCGCCTCTCTCTGGGTCGGCACGGACTTGGGCTTTGAAGACACAGGTCCTTCGCTCCACCTGCAGCCCATCTTTACTCGGGCACCTCTGGGTTTCTGGTGTTCACACACAGGAAAGGCTGGGCACTTTCTGGCGTCACCTCATTCCGTCTGGGCAGGCGAGCTGGGCCCAGCCAGAGGTACTGGGACCCATGAGGACAGGACATTGAGGCCAGGACTCACAGCCTGGACCAACTCAACGTGGCGCAGCTCATCTGTGGAACGACCAGAGACGACACTTGACCCACCTAATTCATTGGGAGAAGGGGACATCACCTGGGCGTTGGTGATGGGTTCCCTGAATTATTCATTAACCGCTGTTTTGTACAGATGAGAACCCTGAGGGCCAGGGTAAAGAATCCTACCTGATTAGTGATCCTAATGATTAGTGATTAGTCTCTCTTTTCTTTTGTCAATTAAAAAAAAAAAAAATTTTTTTTTTTTTTTTTTTTTTTTTTTTGGCAAGGAAAAAAAAGTATCCTTTATAGCTGTTTTCTGCAACGCAACAATTTTGGCAAATTCTGGCAAATTTTAGACTCAGATTATTTGGCTTAAATATTCTCTATAAAAATAGTTTTATATATATAGGCATAAATTAGCACATTTAAAAAAATATTTTTAAGTAATCTCTGCACCCAACCTGTTGCTTGAACTAACAACCCCCAAATCACAAGTTGCATGTTCTACTGGATGAACCAGTAAAAACCAAATTTTAAGGCTTTAAGAACATAGATGCTAAGGCCAAGGCAGGAGGAGCTGAGTGCAGCGGGGGTATGACCCTGGCCGAGAGAAGTCTAGGTGCAATGCCACACTCATGTCGTCCTGCGTCTCTCTGCCTCTAGGCTTTAACTTTCATAGCCTAAATGAGGGGTGGTGGCTAATGTCCCTTCCAGCTTTAAAATTCTCTTCCATGCAAGGGCACTGGGGAGGCCAAAGACTATATAGGACTTGGGCCCAACTGATGACTTCACCAACTACTTTGCCAAGGTTTGGCTTGGCCTCCCTGCCCAGAGCTTCTTGGTTTTAACATCAGTTGATCTCTCTGTAGCGTTTGAGCCCTGGGGTTTTTACTAACAACACAATGTACTCGTGCCCAAGAATGTGTTAGGCCCAGCATCTTCACTGCCCTTCACCCTTGGCAGGCTCTCATAGGGCCAGATTTTTCTTAATATCAACATTTTTTTTTTCCACATCTAATTATTTAGCAATGTTAACACTGGCTTTTTGCAGAAGTTTTTTGAGTAATGAGAATGTGGGAATGGATGTTTTGGGTTCCTTGAATTTTCTGACCAAGGAACTGGGGAAACTAAGGTCACTCATTGGGTGAGAGGTTTTGAGAGCTGTAGTTCCATCCGGGCGCCTTCGCCTGTGTGCGCATGCGTGAAGAAAAGGGGCAGCTGCGGGGAGGAAGCTCCGGGGGGTCGGGCCCCGCAGGAGGACCATGGCATCCTGAGACCTTGATGGCTGAGGGCTGCCTGTGGGGTAAGCTCGGGACTCACCTAGAGGTTTCTTTAAAGACGAGAATCCAGATGTGCAGTTTGTTTTCTGACACCTGCCCTGACACCTGAATGGTTGGCACGAAGACCAGAACTTGTAGAGATAGACATAGCAGAGTCTGACCCCTGGCCCCCGTTCGCTAGTTCCGCATTTACCTTGTGAAGTTGCCAAGTTTCAGTTTCCACACCTATGAAATGGAATCCGACCCCCGTACACGGTTGTGGAGAGGATGAGAAATCAAGTCGTACAGCATTCTGCATGATATCCTGTGCCGAGCGGCTGTTCAGTTACTGCTAGTTCTAACGCTATTTTCTTTCTTTCTTTTTTTTTTTTAAGATTTTATTTATTTATTTGCCAGAGAGAGAGAGAGAGATCACAAGTAGGCAGAGAGAGAGGGGGAAGCAGGCTTCCCGCTGAGCAGAGAGCCCGATGTGTGGCTAGATCCCAGGACCCTGAGATCATGACCTGAGTGGAAGGCAGAGGCTTAACCCACTGAGCCACCCAGGCGCCCCCTAACACTAGTTTCCTAAAGGTAGACATAATTCAGAAGAAATCTGAGTTGAGACCAATTAATTGCAGTCGAACCAACAGTTTTAATTACAAGGGCCTTAGATTTGGGGGGATAGCTTCTAGTCTCTTCTCCCAAATATTAAATAAGCTACTTTTAACTTAACCTCTTTGTGCCTGCTTGCCCATCTGTGAAGTGGGGACAGTAACAGTACTTTGCAAAGATTAAGTGGATCTACAGGTAATTCTCTAGAACAGAACACAGCGCATTGTAAGGGCTGTATGAGTTTTAACTATTATGATGACTACCATACAAACACTCTTCATTGCAGACAAGTCATAGTTTTCAACAACAAGAGCCAGGAAAGCCTCGAGACAGGGCTGGAGACATGGTCTTGTGATGCAGGCTTGTCTTTACCTCCCAAGGTTGCCCTGGGTTAAGTCCCGGGTTCTCAGGGGAGCCTGGTTCCCCCTCTGCTGCTGGATATTATCCCTGTTCTTTTTCTCTCCCTGCCAGACCTTTGTAGAAATACACTCTCAAGACACCAGTAGTCCATAAATGTTTGCTAACAGCCTAGCTGTTTACAGAAAGAGAACCTCAAATTCAGAGTGAGTTGGGGACTCACTCAGGGGCCCAGCAGCTCTGGGAGTGAAATGGTGGGCGGGGTGGGGGGGCATACCTACCCTGTCCAGCTGTTCCAGAGACCTTAAGTCATCTCTCTCCCTCTGTGCTGCCTCTGCCATCCTGAGGGGATCCTCTCCGAGAGCTGCCAACTTGGAGCCAACAGTAGAGGCTAGGTGGGAGTGTGCCAGTGGGTGTCCTTGCCTCTGACATCTGGGCGTGAGCCGTGCTGACGTCACAGGCTGGCTTGGACTCATGACCTGACCCAGAGCCTACTGCGGTGGGGATGAGAAGGGATGTGGGCTCTTCTCCCTCACCCCACATAGCCTCTGTGTGACTAATTAAGCTTCAGTTTTGGTGCTGACACTAAAGGGACCCACCATGGCTGGGTACCAAGCCAGCCACACTTGGAGTGGAGGTTTCGGGCGCATTACGGAGGAGGCCCTTTTCCATGTGCCAAGTGGCTGCAGATGAGCCTGGCTTGGGTCCGAGTGAGGTCCAGGGTGCACGAGCAGCCCAAGCGTAGACGGCGAGCTGCCCCTGATCTTCCCTGCCCTTCTGCTTCTCCTCACTGATCTGAGTTCAGACAACTCCAGTGGTCACCAGCATCGCCAGTAACTTCTTAGCTGTAGACTTAGAGCCAAGAATGCCTAGCCCAGTCGCGATTTCTGTGAGCCCCGGCTCTTTTTCTGCAGCCTGGATGATCAAGTACTTAAGGCAGAGGACGCTGAAGGAGACAAAGATGACAGAACTCGTTCTGCTACAGCACTCCGTCCAGAAGACACCCGTCACCGGGGCTGCAGAGATCTGTTCAGATGAACGTCTCCTCCCATCTTGTTGCCCATGGGCACCTGTCGGGCTGTATTCGTCTGACACAGGGCAGGCTATCACCAAGTTAAACAAAACTGACCCATGGGCCAGATCTGGTCGACAGGTGTTTGTTTTCCTGCAGAGTATGTAACGGATTTTGTGATCTGTTGTTGAAATCAGGAGATCTGCCCACAAATCTGGACTCCTCATCTTCTCTGGAAAATTATGCAGATGGGCCTCTAGGGCCCTCATTGCTCCCACTTGGTGGCAATCTGCGGGCAGCAAGAGAGGCTGCTCCCTTTAGACGGATTCTCTCCACTCCACCTGCCCCCACGCTTCCCCTCCTCTCCCACCCGAGCCACGTACCCTTCACTTAGTGATTTTTCCTCCAGGGACCCCGCAGCAGCTGCTGGTGGGGACTCAGTAAAGGAAGCAAAGGTCTCCGTGAGCCCCACCAAGGAAAGTTTTCCACACATGCCTATGGACAAGGCCGCTGCTGGGTCTTGCCAGGCCGACAGAATACACTGTATGGGGAGGTACCTCCAGAGAGAGGCTGGCCCCGTAAGGAGGTCCGTTGGCTCCAGCTGTCCCTGGGTGGCCAACAGCAGGGAGGTTGGGTTGCTTTGGCTGCGACTGATCCTCTTTTTCTGTCCACCCTCTAGTGAAGATAGGCAACAGTGTGCCATTTGTTCAAGCACGGGGAGAGGTAGTCCTAGCTTTATGGAGCCGCTGACGTCCTGAAGGAAAACACCTTGGTCTTCTCCATTGAACTATCTCACTCACAATCACCAGGAAACCAACCCAGGCCTCCAGTGACAAAGAAAGGGCTGGAGGACATCGTTCCAGGCTGAGGCACAGAGCGGGCACAGACAGGGATGTGCACTGGTGGGGGTGGGGGTGTAGGGGCCTACAACCGGGGGTGTGGCAGGAGGTACACGCTGGAAAGACGGCACTTGTCGCATGAAAAAAGTGAGCCAAGGAGTGAGGACTCTAGGAAACAATGGCATGAAGCTTCTGCTTCAAGAAGGATAATCCACTTCGAGAGCGAACACCACTTTCGTGGAGGGAGCCCGGGAGGACAGGCGCCATCGCCCAACCTGAGTTTTAATGTGGAGTGCAATGAACCCTTAAAGAAAGAACTCCATGGGGCACCTGGGTGGCTCAGTGGGTTAAAGCCTCTGCCTTCGGCTCAGGTCATGATCCCAGGGTCCTGGGATCGAGCCCCGCATCGGGCTCTCTGCTCAGCAGGGAGCCTGCTTCCCCCCCTCTCTCTGCTTGTCTCTCTGCCTACTTGTGATCTCTGTCAAATAAATAAATAAAATCTTAAAAAAAAAAAAAAAGAACTCCAGAGTAGAGTTTTCAAACCATCATTAGAACTTTTCGAACTAGATCGCAGCCCCCCACCTGGCTCTGCACCCCCAGAACAGCCTTTTATAAAACGAATTCAGTGGCGCTGCTCCAGAGGTGGGCACTGGCCACAGGGCTCCACAACGTCATGGGGCACCATTCAAAGACCACCTCGGTTGAGTACGAGCACCTTTCAAAAGCAGAACAAGCCACCCCACAGGAGTTCTAAGGGGCCAAGTGCTCCTACAGAGATGAACAGTTCCACTTCCTGTTGCCACATTTTAAACTATTTATTGAATGAGGCAGTAATAGACAGAATGGAAAACAACACAGAATCCATGCTCTGCTACTTGGGTTTTGCTTTTCTTCTTCTTCTTCTTCTTCTTCTTGGCAATTTCTCAAACTATTAGGAGGTTATTTCACCACAAAGGAACACGGACTTTAAAGCCCCTGAACAGCTTCACAATGACGATAAAAAATAATAATTAAAAAAATAACAAGTTGTAGAACTAGGACTGTTCATATGTAAATTTCCCTTCCCTCCCCCTATTACGTACAGAAAAAAACATACAAAGAACATTAGATAGTTTTATATAAAACAAGCAAATACAAGAATCTGAAACTTTTCTCAAAGGCTGAGCAAGATGTGAAGGATCTTTTAATGTCGCATTAAAAAAAAACACATTAAATACACTATCACACGTGGGGGCCCGGGAGGAGGGGAAGAGTTGTCCCTGTACTCAAGGAGCAGAGATTTGGCCTGTCGAGAAGTCAGGTGAATTTAGCCACTGGAGACTCAGGGCTTGCAGCTGAGAAATCACAGAATTTAACAGTGACTGAGAACACCCAGACCGGTCAACACCTGCGAGGAGGCAGCTGCGGGGGCCTGGCCCACCGGGCCGCACCTGGGAAAACTGCAGGGTCCCTTCTGAGACAGGACCTGCCTCAGGGCTGCTGAAAACACCCAGGTCCCTTTCTCTTCCAAGGCCCCGCAGGATGAAAAGCAACATTCCTTGACGTGGGGGCTCCCATCACCTCTGGTCTCCTCTGTTAAGCTACAGAAAGTTACTGGAAAGGAAAAAAATTGCTCCCATTGGTGTGCCCTGGTTTTTGAAGATTTTTCTCTCCCTCCTTCCTTTCCCCTTCCAGCCCCTCCCCTCCCCCTCGCACTCTCTCCCCTCCAAGCACACGCCCACAAGCACACTTAACGCGCACGTGCTCCTCAAACCCTTAATACTTCTGTTACCATCAGTTCATATACATGACCAATTCAGGACTGAACTTAAAACCAAAGCAACATTTTAATAGTCATGAGATCAAGAAGGCTTCCTGGGAAGGGGAGGAGATGGGAGGCTGGAGAAATCCCTCTTGTCCCTGCCTGGAGCTTTAAGGACATTCACCTGCCTGTGGCAAGGTCAGCACCTGGGCCAGCCCAAGGAGCATCTCAGCTGCCAGGCCATGAGGCCCTTGGACCTTGCAAACACAATTTCTGGACCCCACCCCATTCTGGAACCTCCTTCCTCAGGTGAGTCCAGCAGGGAGAGTTCTGGGTGGCCACTGGGAGGCAGCTTTGGTGAAGGGCATGGTCACCTCCGCCTGAGTTTGTCAGTAGCTCAACGCATGACCCTGGTATGAACAAAAACCGGGTGACTGTGTCTGGCCACGTACCCTACACCCACTAAACTGGGTGAATTATTTTTTTCCACAGCTCACCTTGATTTCATACAGATAATTCCATGCGGGTTTCATATACATATATATATATATGTATATATATACATATACATACATACATACATACATACATATATATACTTTATATATATGTAAATGTGTATATCCATATGTACACATATACATATATTCACACTCACACATACACACACGTAAGTATACACACATGTTTCTGCAGAAAGAAGTCCTGCCACAATTTGGCTTTTTCGGGATGGTGAAATTGACAACACAGTATCTTATTCCACCAATCCCAGAAAATCAAGAGTGGTGCTTTAAAAAATGCAATTCCAAAACCCACTGCCTTTCTTCCTTTTTAAAAAAAAGGTTAACAAAACTTTTCTTCCGAAGTCGAGAGACTTAATTCCATTTGATTGCACCTCTGCAAACGTGTAAAAAATTTTGAAGTAGACTAGAAAACGATGCCATGGTACGGCTGCGTGTCACTGTTCCAACGTCACCACCTCCACAGCCTGGCCGTCCATGGTGACTGTGCTGTCCGATATCCGGGTGGTAACAGGGGCCATGGCCACCTGCACCGGCCCATTGCCCTGGGCGAGGCTGGTTACCACAGTCTGGTACATGCTCACGGGGATCTGGACCAGTCCTGGGGAGACAAAGGGGAGATTGTTGGTGGAGATCAGGCTCAGCTTCCCAGATGCTGCCTGGACAGGGCAACCAGCCCCAGCCCTTCAGGGTACCGCTGTCAGCCTCATGTAATCGCCCACCACTGTCCAAGCACAAATATATCCCTCCTCTTACCCACTGACATTCTTAAAACGGACTGTCAGGAAAGAAAATGCGAAGAAACTGGGGAAATGGGACCCAGAGCAGGGCCTCCCCAACTTGCCGGGAGATGAGCCTGCCTGCCTCTAATTTTAGGAAGCAAGGCTGGTCAGGTGTAAACCCTCCTCCCCAGCCCAGCCCTCCTGACTGCCTCCTTCCACTGGGAAAGGCTGCCATTAATTTTCTTCGATGTTCTGCTACTGACTTCTTCAGTCTTCTGCCTGCCTATGCTCAAGTTTCTCTCCGCTTGAAAATAACGCCTCCCTCAATCCTGTCCTGTTTTCTTGGCCACTGCCTCTCCCTTCAGTGTTTGCTTATTAAAAAAAGGGGTGGGGGGACTCCTGGGTGGCTCAGTCAGTTAACCATCTGACTCCTGATTTCGGCTCAGGTTGTGATCTCAGTCAGGGTCATGAGACTGAGCCCCACGTCAGGTGCGAAGTGTTCACACTGGACATGGAGCCTGCTTAAGATTCTCTCTCTTCCTCTCCCTCTGCCCTCCCACCACTCTCAAAAAAAAAAAAAAAAAAAAAAAGCAAAAGCTAGGGCATTATTTTCTTGATGTTAGATTCACAGACCAGTAAAATCTAGAAAGGATGGTTTCACACAAAGGGAGGAAGAAGCACATAATCTCAGAAAAGGGCAGTCCTTCCTAAAAAAGAAAAGTTGATAGTTCAATATGACATACTAAAGAAAAAATAGGATTTGCGTTAAATGAGGCAGAATAAATGCCTATTATCAAGCTCCTCTTCCTCTTAAAACTGAAATTGTAATTTAGTGGGGAGAAGGATATAAATGAAGGATGTCAACAGGTTTTTGGAAGATGTTTTTATCAGAGAAATGGAAGTAGCAAGTCCTGCACCCATGGAGGGCACTGGACATAGGCCTCACTATGCAGAAATTGATGAGGCTGAAAACAGGAATTGGTTAAGTGTGTGTATTCAACTGTACTGCACCCATCCCAACACCAGAAACCCTGCCCTTTGTTGACAGGACATC
This sequence comes from Mellivora capensis, assembly GCA_004024625.1. Classification (NCBI taxonomy): domain Eukaryota; kingdom Metazoa; phylum Chordata; class Mammalia; order Carnivora; family Mustelidae; genus Mellivora; species Mellivora capensis. The sequence goes on from PISX010038564.1 coordinate 9,478, forward strand.
TGAAGTTCGTCCGCTGTTCCGAGAAGCTGACCTGGAGAGGCTGGAAAAGACCCCAGTGATACCTGTTGGGTGGGGAAATGGTGGGCGAAGACGCTGAAAACTCCAGCCTGCTGTGCCAGCACTTACCCGGAGGCCTACAGATGGCCCAGCTGTGGCCCGTGCTCCCTGACACAAGGTTGCAGACAATGGTGGGGGTGGGAGAAGAAAACGAAAGCCCCAGAACCCTGATATCCTCAAAGAAGAGATTTGTATCATAAAAATGGGAAGCTTTTCCTTCTGCACAGCAAAGGAGACAGTCAACAAAACAAAGAGGCAACCCACGGAATGGGAGAACATATTTGCAAATGACAGTACAGACAAAAGGTTGATATCCAGGATCTATAAAGAACTTCTCAAACTCAACACATGCAAAACAGATAATCACATCAAAACATGGGCAGAAGATATGAACAGACACTTCCCCAATGAAGACATACAAATGGCTATCAGACACATGAAAAAATGTTCATCATCACTAGCCATCAGGGAGATTCAAATTAAAACCACATTGAGATACCACCTCACACCAGTTAGAATGGCCAAAATCAGCAAGACAGGAAACAACGTGTGTTGGAGAGGATGTGGAGAAAGG
>PISX010038565.1:0-10104 GCA_004024625.1 Mellivora capensis
CACATAGACCAATGGAACAGAGTAGAGAGCCCAGATATGGACCCTCAACTCTATGGTCAAATAATTTTCGACAAAGCAGGAAAAAATATACAGTGGAAAAAAGACAGTCTCTTCAATAAATGGTGCTGGGAAAATTGGACAGCTATATGTAGAAGAATGAAACTCGACCATTCTCTTACACCGTACACAAAGATAAACTGTTATGTACTCTTAATGAATTGATTCCTTCATTATTAAATGACCCTCTTTATTTCTAGCAATATTTTTTGCTCTAATACATATTTTTTCTGATATTAAAATAGCCATTCCAACCTTCTTTTGATTAGTGTTGGCATGGTGCACCATTTTCCATCCTTTCATTTTTAACTTATTTACAGCTTTATATTTAAGGTGGGTTTCTCTCAGTAGGTAATTTTGCATCTTGCTTTTTTTAAAAAGCCAGTTTCACTTTCTCTGCCTTTTAAAGTAGATGTTTGAATTATTTATATTTAACGTGGTGATTGATATCATTGTTATTGCTTTTCTATTTGTTTTATCTATTTTTGTTACATTTTCTTCTTTTTCTGCCTCCCTACCAATTATTCTTATTATTCTATTTTTAAAACAGTTCTTGCTTTATTAGCAATAATTTTTCTTTAAGTTCAACAGCATACATATTTATCACAATCTGCCTACAAGTAATATTATATTATGTCACGTGCAGTATAAAAAATTTCAACAGGGCACCTGGGTGGCTCAGTGGGTTAAGCCTCTGCCTTCAGCTCAGGTCATGATCCCAGGGTCCTGGGATCGAGTCCCGCATTGGGCTCTCTGCTCAGCAGGGGGCCTGCTTCCCTCTCTCTCTGTCTGCCTCTCTGCCTACTTGTGATCTCTCTCTGTCAAATAAATAAATGAAATCTTTAAAAAAAATTTTCAACAGTATATTTCTATTTCTTCTTCTCCTGGCCTGTGTGCTATTGTTGTCATACATCTTCCATATGTGTGTGTGTGTGTGTGTATGTGTATATATATATATATATATATATATATATATATATATATATATATTTCAGGCCACACAATATGGTGTTATTATTTCTGCTTTATGTAGTCATTTATCATTTACATAAATTTGGAAAAAAAACTATTTTATATTTACTTACATAGTTTTTATTTGTGTTGCTCTTCCCTCCTTTGTATAAATTCATATTTCTATCTGGTATTATTTTCCTTCTGTCTGACACACTTCCATTTACATGTCTTGCAGTATACATCTGTTGGTGAATTTTTCAGCTTCTATGAGTCTGAAAAAGTATTTATTGTGTCTATATTTTTAAAATGTATTATCTCTGGTTACATATTTCTAGATTGACAGGTTTTAACCAGTATGTCAAATCTATTGCTAACTATATTCTTGCTTGGTTATTTCTGGCAAGAAGTCTGCTGTCCTTCTAAAATTTTCCCTCTGAACATAATGTTTTCTTTTACTGTTTGCTTTTTTTTAAATTTCTTTTCAGTGTTCCAGAATTCATTGTTTATGTTTCCTTTTAAGATTTTCTTTTTATCTGGAGAGCATAAAATGTATTTGAATAAAAAACGATAAAAAACATTCTAAATTTGATGAAAATTATAATTCTCACAGAGAATCTCAAAAAATAAGAAACATTAATAAAATTACACAAAGGGATATGATCAAATTCCTTACAACTAGCGATAAAGGTAAATATGGTCCCTGTTAATCTATATTAGCCAATAGCAAAAAGCTCCACCCATATTTTTCATGGATAGTTAAACTCTACATGTCTACAAGTTAATTTTCACCTCTTCCCCTATCTTATATGTTCCAGCCACAACTCCAAAAGAAATAGAATAAAACCAAATAACCTGCTCCTCTCCTAATGTTCCCTGTTTTAGAAAATGGCACCAGGGAGGGAGTTAAGATGGGGGACCCCAGGCTTGACTTATTCCATCAAACAAAGCCAGATCAACATCAAATCATTTTGCATACCTAGGAAATGGATCTGAGGATTAAGAGAACAACTTACACAATTGGAGGGAGAGAAAATGGCAGGTAAGAGGTGCAGAAATGTGAATTTGGGGAGAGAAAAATCCACAGTGCTATGGAGGAGAGGGCACAGAGAGAGAAAGAGAGTGGGGGAGAGAAAGCAGTGCATCAGGTCACACAAGTAAAACACTCCCCCCAAATCCACTGGGGAATAGAGAGGAACTGACTATCACAAGTTTTTATAAACAGTGGAGTTTAACTTCTGATGTTTTGGAAGTCCATGCCATTCACCAGAGTAAAGCTGGGTGGGTAGCAGTACTCCTGGGGAAAAGGAGGGCAGAAGCCCAAGGACAGGCAGTGGACAGCATGGTACAGGGATCCCCTGGGTCACACTGGGAAAGAACATTCCCCTTCCTAGAGTACATTTGGAAGAGGATATATTACCTCTCCAAGAACAAAAGACCTGCCAGTCACCATTGAGTAGCTGCTCATCAGCAAGGGACAGAAGCACATGCAGAGGGCAGATAACCTAGTCGTAACTTTTTATGGTACTTCACCATAAACTACAAGCACCCATGTGTCCATGTAACTGCTCTTCTGGGAACAAACAGCACCAGACACAGTGCTGTGAGGCCTTCCTCTAGAGGAGAGGAGCAGGTCTGCATTTTGTTGGGTCTTTTAAGATTTGAAGTTTTGAATCCTAGCCACATGCCAGAGATTAAAAAACAAACAAACAAACAAACAAACAGCAGGAGAATCGTGGAGCCAGGTGTGCTGATGGCCTGAGCACAGGCAGATTGAGGGTAGGGATCTGATGGAAGCCTGGGACATAAGAGGGGATGTGATTCACTTCTCTGCGAGGGCTTCCTGAACAATGGTGGGCATGAGCTTCCCTCCCTGGGGATGAGAAAATGGGGTGATGCCACCTTCCCCCCACACACTAGAACAGTGGGGCTTCATGAAACAACACAGTACCCCCAGTTGGGGGTGGAACAATTTATACCAAACACCACCGCCTACACCCTGCAGAGGAATCTCTAGTAGGATAGGCATGACTGTGAGCCAGTATAGCAGTCTCCTACACCAGAGGACCAGCACAAGTCCCCCCCACATTCACCAAGTCTACTGATCATAGAGTGCTTCAAAGCAAGCTTCAGTTCTTGTGGAAATAGGACCAAGCATATTTTCCCCCTTTGGAATCAAGTTTATAGTTTTTGGCTTCTTTGTTTGCTTTTCTCTTTTTCTGAATCAGTCTTCTTTTTTTCTTTTCTTTTTTTTTTAAGATTTTATTTATTTATTTGACACACAGAGAGAGAGATAACAAGTAGGCAGAGAGGCAGGCAGAGAGAGGGGGAAGCAGGCTCCCCGCTGAGCAGAGAGCCCAATGTGGGGCTCGATCCCAGGACCCTGAGATAAGACCTGAGCCGAAGGCAGAGGCTTAACCCACTGAGCCACCCAGGCGCCCCTTCTTTTTTTCTTTTTCTTTAGAATCAGGTTTATAGTTTTTTGTTTGCCTGTTTCTTTGTGTTTCTTATTCTTTTTCCTTTTCTAATTTTTGGATCAGTTTTTTTGTTTATTTGGGTTTTTGCCAGGCTAATTTTAACAAACAAATCAAAGCATATCTAGTTAAAGTTTCAAACAGTCCTCACTGCAAACAAGGAAGAACTTTGCAGAGGACTGACCTGTGGGAAAGAGCAACCAAAACCAATAACAGAATGCAACACCATATACCAGAAACAGAAGTGTCAAGTTGCTAACAGTATATTACCCCATATTAGTGTAGCATTAGTCTCAGGAGTAGGAAACATATCAAGCTTTCATAACATGCAAGAAACAAAAACCTAGACAAAATGACAAGACAAGTGAATTCTCTCCAAAAGAAAGATCAAGAAGAAACCACATCCAGGGATTTACTCAAAACAGATAGAAGCAATATATCTGAACAAGAATTTAGAAAAATCATCATAAGAACACTAGCTGGGATTGGGGGAAAAACAACATAGAAGACACCAGAGAAACTTTCACTACAGAGATAAAAGACATTAAACTAGTCAGGGTGAACAACCCAGAAATGGACCTACAACCATATGGTCAATTAATCTTTGATAAAGCAGCAAAGAACATCCAACAGAAAAAAAAGACAGTCCCTTCAAAAACTGGTATTGGGAAAATGGGACAGCAACATGCAGAAGAACAAAACTGGACCACTTTCTTACGCCATACACAAAAATAAATTCAAAATGGATGAAAGACCTAGATGTGATATAGGAATTCATTAAAATCCTAGAGGAAAACACAGGCAGTGACCTTTTGACTTTGGCTGTAGCAACTTCTTACTCAACACATCATCAAAGGCAAGGGAAACAAAAGCAAAAGTGAACTATTGGGACTTCATCAAGATAAAAGTCTTTGCCCAGCGAAGAATTCATTTTGTAAATTAATTTTTTTGTTCTAAGGAAATGCACAGTGAAGCATTTAGGGAAAAGGAGTATGATATATGCAACTAGTTCTCAAATGGTTCAGGAAAAAAATTAAATTCATGTCTTTGCATACTTGCCATTTCAATACAGCCCATCATATATTATAAAGCACTTAATCTCATTGTGATCATATTGCAAATCATACTAAACAATGGCCAACTAAGACCTGACCTAGCCAACAGGTTGCCCCTCACAGGAATTTCAGGCTGATATATGCTCAGGGTTTTGAAAACAAAAGCATGTTTCCCAGATACTCCTAAGCCATACCTCCCATTCCAGCAGGGATTGTTGTTGTTTTTTTTTTTTTTTTACCAGAAATGCTGTTGACCAAATATGGTGGTAAAATACCCTATATACATTTAGCTCAGTGAAATTCAGAATTTTCCAAAACCACAGCAGAAAGATTTACTATAAAATGAAGGGTTATAACTAATTTCTAGTGCTGAGAAGGAGGAAGCTCAATATTGCACTAAACTCATTGGTCAATATAGCACTGAAGACACCTTAAGGATCTTTTTAGATGACAAGAGCCAAGAAAAGGATCTTAAAATAGTAACTTACCTCCAAGTCCAGGTCGTAGTCGGTTGTCATAGCCATCCAGAAGACGATCTAAAATTCTGGTGAATATAGTGATGTTGTCAGTGCTGTCATCAGGAATATCTGGGGCATGCTTAGGAGAGAGTCTGAGACAGTGGAAGGAAAAGAAATAAAAAGTAATATTCTTAACAGGAAACAATGACATGTGTTAACACTTTAAGAAGATTTCAATCAAGAGAGTGGGCCAATTAAATAGCCTTGTATCTTAACCAAATAAGCACTTCCTATTTATCAAAATGAATATCTGTGTAAAAGGCAGATGGTGGTCACTATATTTGAACTTTTAGACCAGCATTGTCAAGAGTTTAACAAAATGTGATCCATCCCCAACCCAGTAGTGAAGAAACACAAGCATAAATTGTTAACAGAATGAGCCTGTGAACAGTACCCATCATAAAATTATTCACCAAGGTGAACCTGAGTGGCACAGTCAGTTAAGTGTCCAACTCTTGGTTTAGGCTCAGGTCATGATCTCAGGTCATGAGATTGAGTCCCGGGTTGGGCTACATGCTCAGGGCAGAGTCTGCTTAAGACTCTCTCTCTTTTGTCCCCACCCAAACAAATAAATAAATCATTAAAAAGAAGTTATTTTTCTCACTACATATGTATTTTGGGATAAGTACTTAGTAGTGAAATTGCTGGGTTGTAGGGTAGCTCTATTCTTAAGATCTTGAGGAATCTCCATATTGTTTTCCAGAGTAGCTATATCAGCACGCATTCCCACCAACAGTGTAAGAGTGTCCCCCTTTCTCCACATGCTCACCAACATTTGTTGTTTCCTGTTTTGTTAATTTTTGCCATTCTATCTGTTATAAGGGTATCTCATTGTGGTTTTCATTTGTATTTCCCCAATGGCTAGTGATGTGGAACATTTTTTCATGTGTCTGTTAGCCATTTGTATGTCTTCTTTGGGGAAGTGTCTGTTCATGTCTTCTGCCCATTTTGTTGACTGGGTTATTAGTTTTTTGAGTGTACTACCAGATATTTACCCCAAAGATACAGATGTAATGAAAAGAAGGAGCACATGCACCCCAGCGTTCATAGCAGCGATGTCCACAAGAGCCAAACTGTGGAAGGAGATGAGATGCCCTTCAATAGATGAATGGATAAAGAAGATGTGGTTCATATATACAACGGAATATTATTCAGCCATCAGAAATGATGAATACCCACCAGTTGTATCAACATGGATGGAACTGGAGGGGATTACATTAAATGAAGTAAGTCAAGCAGAGAAAGACAATTATCATATGGTTTCACTCATATGTGAAACATAAGAAATAGCACAGAGGACCATAGGGGAAGGGAGGGAAACCCAAAGGGGGAGAAATAAGAGAGGGAGATGAAGCATGAGAGACTATAGAATCTGGGAATTAATCTGAGGGTTTCAGAGGGGAGGGGGTGAAAGGTTGGGGTAGCTGGGTGATGGGTATTAAGGAGGGCACATGTTGTGATGAACACTGGGTGTTATACTTAACTAATGAATCATTGAATACTACATCAAAAACTAATTATGTACTATACAGTGGCTAACTGAACACAATAAAAAAATCCTCTAAGAAAAAAAATAGAAATAAATGAAAAGAAGTCATTTCCTAAATTTTGTTACATGAATGGTCCACAAAATTTAAAAAGGAAAATTGTATAAAGTATAGGTTCACAGAACAACAGAACCAGACAGATTGTTGAAGTGCGTTTAGTTCACTTACCTGCTGCCCTCTGGAGATAGGGCAACAAAACAATAGTACTCCATTAAATGTTAAAGCTACCAGGACTCTTAAGAGACTCCATAATTTTTCTCATTTTATACATGGGGAAATAAGCTCAAAGAGGACACCACCAATTTTACCCACAATCATATTGCTAGTGAGAGGCAAAAATAGGACTAGAATCCAAGTTTTCTGATTTTCTATTGGCCATCAGCTGCCTCCTGCTCCTCCAGTTTGGATGCCTCCTGTAAACCTTTCCAAACATGAGGCATTTTGATAGCCACGCACTCAGGTCTGGGCTGACTCATACTTTCACTTTGTGAGGAGGGGCTTGTTGTGGTTTGATAGGACTAAAAATGAAGCTCTTTGGGTAGTTTAGAAGAAAGGGGGGTATAGTGAAACAGATGGCTGTTGTGCACAGTGTAGAATCAATAAACTAGGAGTCAGGAATCCTGGGTTCTAATGCCATCTGTATTCATGATTTGGAGTAGACCATTAAGCAAGTTATACTATTTTATCTCCATTCTTACCTTGGACCTAGAAGGTTTCCATTAATACATATATTATAACTGTTCCTAGCATCCAGTTAGTCAAGTCTATAAAAAACATAAGATAACGGTTGAGAAGGAGTCCTAAGAGAGAGTCAATATGTCTTCCCACAAATATATATTCTTAGTGGCTACAAGGATTTCTTTTATGAAAAAGACCCTGAGAAATGTCTATAGAATAGAAACACCAAAAGTGAAAAATTCTCACTCTAAACCTGCTGCTCCAGCAGATAACCTTGCAAAAGTCATTTTAGATATCAATTTCCTTAATTCATAAGTCTAATTCAATTCACTTAATTATTCAATACATCTTTATTGAGCATCAACTATGTAACTCTAACAGTTTAGGTATTGTAATAGAGCATGAAAAAGGTAAAACAAGGTAAGTAATCTTTCCCTTGCTTATAGGGTTGCAAAGAGAATCAAATGATAACATAGATATATATTAGAGGAAAAGGGGAACTTGTCTTGAAGAGTCTAGAGACATACATTTGAATTTATTAGTGTGACCTTAAGCAAGTCATGTAACACCTGTAGTAGTAGCTTTCTCATCTTTAATATCAAAATAACTTCACAGATAGGTTCTATTACTATCAAATAATATTAAAATTGCCAGGCTTAATGTTTAATATCTTGAAGTATTAAAAATTTGTTTTTTTTTCTTTTTTGAAATAGTACTGTATTCACTTGAATGCATTATTCAAATGCAAATAATAACAAAAAATATTGGCACCCCTATCCACCAAAAGACATAAAGAAAACTTTGGCCAGAGAGGCACTACAACCCAGTGAAGAGTAGAGATGAATGGCTCGTTTAGTGGACAGAACACTAGAAGTGATATATTTACCTTACTGGGAAGGGGGAAGAAGGAAGGGAACTGAGTACAGAGCTAAGAAACTGCCATTAATATGTTGAAGAGATAAATACAGACAATTCAGATGAAGCCCACACTTAGGTCAATCCATCAATATTCTGAATCCACCTTACATATGCTATGGAGAGAGAGGCTCAATTAATTTTGTTCACACCACTTACTCACTATCCCTTAACTTTTGCTGCAGGGACACTTAGCCCTGGTTAGCCCAATTCAATTTCCAGGAAATGGGTCTATAAATTGAGTTAAAAACAATTTCATCGGGAGACAAGATGGTGGGGAACTAGGAGGAGGCTCTAGTTCAACCTGTCCCCTAAAGTGAGCTGATGACCTACCGAGGAACTCCGATCACTCATGAAATCAGCCTGAGATCAGAATTCTACACGTCAGGATCTCTACAGGGGCAGAGGACGATGCCAGTGGGCAGGTAAAGCTGAGCAGGAACGGACTGGTATGGGAAGATAAACAAAAGGGGGAGGGAGCCACCAGAGGAGACGCATTGGGAAGTAATACCCCAATACGAGAGCGCCCTGCGCCTGGGGCCCAGCACTAACTTGGAGTCTGGTGGAAAGCACTCAGAAAGAGCAAGGATCTCGGGGGAGATTGTGGGAAGTGGAACGGTTAGGGACAGGGGCTTAAGTCCCCCACGGAGGACAGACACCCCTGGCGCTGAGCCAGAGAGAGTGCAGCAGAGAAACCAGGTCCCTGAAACCTCCCTGAGCCGGAAGGAGACCTCCTAAGGGCGCTTGGCCTGTGGCAGGGGCTGGGACCCTCCCAGAGCAGAAACAGACTTTTGCAGTCCCCACGTGTGTGCCTCCCCGCACTAGTAGAGCCTGAGACACGCTCCACCCCCTCCCCTGAGAAAGGCCCGGGCGCCAGTGGGGCTCTCTAGGACCCAGAAAGTCTGATCGCTCCCAGGTCAGGCCAGCGAGAAAATCTCTGTGTGCCTTCCCTGCTTGGAAACTCTCTGGCTGTCTGGAGCTGCCCAGACAGCTGCCACTTGTGGTTTTGAGTACAAGCAGGACACACAGGTGTCCCCAGAGATCGCGGCTGGGAACCTGCTCTGCAGCACCCAGAGGGGAACGGACTGGGGCTTCTCTCTGGGAGGGAGGTCTGGGTGCAGTTTGCTTTCCTCTAAACCTCCAAGAACCATCCTGAGCTGCCAAGGGGAGAGAAAACAAATGAACAGACATAAAAACCTCCAGAGAACAAAAGCCTAAAGGCCCGGTTTCCTCAGAGCCCACCCCCTGGAGGGGGGCGGAAGGACTTAACTCAGGAAACACCACCTGAAAACCCACGTGGCAGGCCCCTCCCCCAGAAAGCCAACCCGCCAAGAAAACAACAATCACTGCTACTTCATAGATACGTTTAATTTTTAATTCGTTCCCACTATTCTGGTTCATTTTTTAAACTTTAATCTTTTTTATTTTTTTATATAGATTTTTTTAGCCTATTTACCACCACAGTGAGATGTCCACTACATCAAATTCCATAATAACCTTTTAACCTGAACTTTTTGATACATATACCCATGTTTTTCTTCTGCTTTTCTATTTTTTTATTCTTTTATTTTTTTAAATTTCACTTTAGTTTAGTTTAGATCATTCTTTTCTTTACTTTTATTTGCTAATATTCATATAGAGTTAAAATTCAAAGTAATCCCCTTTCCCCAATCAATGCTACCCCTATAGGAAAACCAATTTTTAATCCCCTGTTATCTTAGGAAAGTTGTATCCTTTAAAAAAGATATCAAGATACATCCAGGAAGAAGCAAAATAACCTTCCTCACCCACACTGAGAATTTACAACCACTCTCCCATCTTTTTCTCCTACCAGTATTTTTGTATACTTGTGTTTGTCCTGGTAGTCTATAAATCTTATACTTAGGGTTCTTTTTGACGAGGTTCTTTT
>PISX010038566.1:0-10106 GCA_004024625.1 Mellivora capensis
GTCCCTGGCTCCACATATATTAAACATGATCCTTAAGAGATTAAATTATATCTAACTTTCTGTATTATATGTAACAAGACAAAGCTTCCAGGAAAGTGTAGTTTGTAGTGTTACAAAGAAACAGAAAGTATTGTCATATCTAGAAAGTACTTAAAGTTGTGAGTTCCTCTCCTGCCTCAACATAGTAGACTCTACTGTATCTGAAGTAGAGACAACTCCCCTCCCCCATTATTTAAGCTGCATAAACTATAATTTTAGTAAATCAAGCAAAGAGCTAATCAAGTTTTGATTTGCTAATTACTTCTCAATTTGATTAGAGCTGGCAGCTAATCATCTCTAGATATTTAAAGTCAATCTTTCACTCACATTTGCAAATCAAGACTTCAGTGTAAAACAAAATTGGGAATACAGCACAAAAGTTCTTTGTGTTATAACAAATAATTAATTTCTACTTGTTGCTACGATTTTAACAATAAAGAAAATTTTTCTAGGATGCTTCAACAAGTTGAATTATGCATGCAGTGTACCATCCCATGCTGGAGAATAAAAGGAAACTAGTTTTACACAGTTTTGTGAAGCAGCCTACATTGAGCCAAGAAAGCATACATGCTACATTAAACAAGCACAATATAATTCAAAAATCACAATTTTGTCTTTATGGTCAACAACAGTTTGCAGAAGAAATATCTGCCAGGAAATCGAACCCTGAGCAATCAATATTACAACTGTTTTTCCAATTAAAACCAATATTTTAAAACATACTTAAAATTATTAATACCTAAGACAATACTCCTTGAAAAATATGCCAAGGTAGGGAAAAGAATGTCATAGTCATTTAAATTCAACAAGGAGGAACATTATGATGAAATACCATGAAAAAGAAAGTAAGACAAATAAGTTGGTTCTAATTTCAGGGGAAAATGTCTTTCCCAGTCATTCCTCAAAACTGTATTTAAATTGTACCCTGTAACAAAGTTTCTTCTTTGTCACTTTCTGCTTCTATCACAATTAAACAACTTGAAAATTGCTTGACTGTCCTTCACTGAATAATGAATCATCTTTCTAGGAGGTATTTCGTTATTACTACTGCTTCATTAATACCATTTCCAAGCAGTATCTTCACAAGTAAAGTTATATGAAACTTTGGGCAATTATCTTGTAAAGTTAGGTTATCAGAGCAAATAACAGGCACTTGAATTTTTTCCTAAAATTTTTACCACCACAATTTAAATCTTTTAATTCTTTTCTGACATCTATTCAAAATCAGTGAAAAATGGTGAGTGTTTTTCTCAATATCTTTTAAAACTTTCTAGTCTATTCTTCTTCCTTGCTATAAGGTTGATATTTTATTTACTTCCATTTTCAGTATTTTTATTTTATTGTTTCCCTTATGTAATATTTTAATATTTTACCTGTTAATTTTTATAGGGAACTAATGACTTATAGATTTATAGCTCAAATAATGTTTTAATTGTGTCCAAAATTTGGCTTGTTCCATATTCTCTCTTGAATGAATTCACTAGTGAATATCCGTTTTAACCAGAAATTAGAGCATAATACTAGACAATGCTTTTGCATCAAAGTATAATAGGACACTCTCTATACAACGGCAAGGCAAACACTAGCAGTCAGTCTTCCATTAATCTTTGCCAAATGCATGAATGAGGGTTGTTTTTTGTTTTGTTTTATTTTGTTTTAATGTGTACATTTCCATCAGAGTTCTGTGAAGTGGATTTTGAAATTTTCTTTTCAGGGTCAAAAAGAGAAAAAGCTCTAGAACTGTACCAAGGACACACACCTTATTTATACCTATATTTCGGCCACTATATATAATATGTCCGCTGCCCAGAGGTTTAAAGAAATTATCTTCTTTAAAAGAAGAAATTATCTTCTTTAAAATATTAGCTATAATTCTGCTAGATAATAACATCAGATTGTTTCCTCCTCTCTTAACACTAGAATTGTGGAGAAAATTAACCTAAGATGAAGACTGTAGCCTACTTGAATCTGATTTTAGTCTTGTTAAAAAATGCCCAGCTCTAATTATTCCCTCTTACACATGAAAACCATGTTATTAGGAAATGTATTCTGGAAGCCAACTTATTATGAAATTTTCTCACTATATTCTATGTGGGGTTTTTTTTGATGCTAGAGATGAGAGCATTGTGAAGAAAAAGAGAATTTTATATAATGAATAGTTAACTGAACAGGAAAAACATAGTATTTCCTAATACTAATTTGTTGTTTTTTATTTTGTTTTTTACTAATTTGTTGTGATTTTTTTTTTAATGAAGCAGTAGCAACAACCAAGGCTAGAAGCTGAACTGCCCAAATGCAATACAATAAAACAATAACATGCTCCTGACAATTAACGCTGTTGTGGAGGCTCTAATTTAAACTTTAACATGATGTAAGTCATAAAGCTAGATTTTAGCAGCCTTATTCATTATTGGGGCTCTGAGGGCAAGCTAATAATGTTACCTCTTTGGTTGGACTCTCCAAGTGATATTTAGTTGAGTTTGGAATCCAAACATAATAGGGTGTAGATTCCAAGTGGGTTTTTTTTCCCCCAACACTACTTTTTCACTCATTTATCCTCTAAGGTGCTAATGATCTTTTACTTAAGTTGGGTAACCTCCACTGATACCTTCCTACCTTCAGGAAAACAGCTAGATTTTTTAGCATAATATCTAACCCCCTTCATAATCTGATCCCAAAATGCTTTCCCAGCCCACCAGTCCTATGCTCCAGACACACTGTATCTCTTGTTCTACAAAAATGTCATGCTTTTAGCCCATATAGCCTCCATACCAATATATGGAATTCTGACCTGTCCTCTTCAGCTCTGACAAATAGTTGATTATCAGTTAACTATCACCTAAACGTAATTTCCTCTATATAAACACTGCCAAATCTTCCATAATATAATCTCTAGTAATTTTCAAAAACCACTTTTTTGGGCTTTGAATGTTATTTTTTGAAAGGTATTTATTTACATATTTACTTGAGAGAGAGACATAGATAGAGAGAGCACATGAGCAGGGAGGAGAGGGAGAAGCAGATTCCCCAATGAGCAGAAAGCCTCACATGGGACTCGATCCTAAGACCCTGGAATCATGACTGAGCCGAAGGCTCAACTGACTGAGCCACCCAAGTGCCCCTGTTTTGAATCTTATTATACAAGTGTTTATGAGCCTGTGGTCACTTCATAAAGCAAAAATTGCATTTTGCTCATTCATTCAACAAATATTTTAGATTTTGATTGATAAGGTATTATATGTCATAGTGCAAAAGAATGTACAGAGCAATGAGGGAAAACAGAGACACAAACAGATGACTAAAATACTTAGTGATAAATTCTATAGTAGTGAAATGCACAGGGCATCATGGGACCACATGGCAGAGTCAGATGACCAAAAAGTAATATGAAAGACATTGAGGAATGAGGTTCTTTCAGGTATGCTAACACATGACCTGGCACTTAGTGGGTGTTTGTTAAATATGCTTTGAATTAGTTAATGATAAACTAATAGACAGGAGTTAACCTCCATTTCTATTTTACGTCAAATTTCTTAAGACTCTGGACTATAAAGACATTTGGATGTCAAGCAGGAAGAGTCCTTTTTCAATATTTTATATTTCCTTACATGTCACTTATTCTTGTCTTGATTTTGAATTACTGTGGTCATTACACATCATACATTTTACACCAGGATTCACCAGGACTAGATCTACTAGGACACTTTACCTTCCTTCAAATAATTAATTATTTATTAGGTTAAGCCTCAGTCAAAATGAGTATGAAAAAAATTGCTGATACCTTCTGCTTTTACCCTAATCCTCCATCCCTATGGATGACATCTTTTCTATTTTCCTTAAGATCAAAATCCTCCTTCAAAATACATCAGAGGAAAACTTGCTCACTTGATATTACAAATAAAACAGTATCAACAGTATCTGTTTAATAAGAAACCAAACTAGTACGTAATTATAAATCTATTTGCCAATTTCTAGAAAACACAAAGATAAAACAAAATATTAAGTGATAACATAAAGAAACTAACACAGATTCAGGATATGGAGCATTCTACAGGATGACTGAATTTGATACCCAGAAAAGTCAAGACCTGTGTTTAAAAAAAAAAGTTTCACAAAGCCAGTAACTTTCCTCATATCTACTAAAGGCTGGTTCTGAATTTCAGGTATGATGTAACATATTAGAGAACACACATAAGACCATTGTGTAAAGCAATATATAGTTAATGGTGAATAACAACTCTCTTCTAAAATTTCTGATGACTATAAACTATTTTAATACACCTTTGCTTTTGAATGCTTTAAAGACATCCATCTTTTTGCCTTCTATAATATTGCAACAGGCTTCAAAATGGACAAAAAAAAAGATTTATATCATCTTTGATGTGTCACAACTTTTTAAGCAAACTATGAATTTGTTTTCATAACCATAAATTTAAAACAATTTTTAGCTCTTATTTACTCTTTTTTTTAAGATTTTATTTATTTGACAGGCAGAGATCATAAGTAGGCAGAGAGGCAGGCAGAAAGAGAGGAGGAAGCAGGCTCCCCGCTGAGCAGAGAGCCCGATGCGGGGCTCAATCCCAGGACCCTGAGATCATGACCTGAGCCAAAGGCAGAGGCATTAACCCACTGAGCCACCCAGGCGCCCCTATTTATTATTTTAAAGAGAATCCCCAGACTCCCTTCTGAGCACAGAGTTCAATGTGGGGTTTGATCCCACAATCCTAAGATCATGACCTGAGCTGAAATTAAGAGACGGATACTCAACCAACTGAGCCACCCAGGCGCCCCACAAATATCATTGCTTTAAAAAGTGTTCCACTCCTCCCTTTTTTTAAGTTTTTAAAATTTTAATCACATAATAGTTAACATATAGTGTTACATTAGTTTCAGGTATACAATATAGTAATTCAACAATTCTAAACACTACTCAGTCCCCATCATAAGTATACTTTTTAATCCTCGTCACCTATTTCACCCATCCCCCCACATCCCCTCTAGTAACCATCAGTTTGTTCTCTATAATTACATTTGGGGGCACCTGGGTGGCTTAGTCTGTTTAAGCATCCAACTCTTGATTTCAGCTCAGGTCATGATCTTAGGGTTGTAAGATCGAGTCCCATGTCAGGTTCCACACTGGGCATGAAGCCTGTTTAAGATTCTCTCTCTTCCTCTTCCTATGCCCCCACTCCCAACAATAAAGAGTCTGTTTCTTGGTTTATCTCTTTCTCTTTTTTTTTTCTTTGCTCATTTGTTTTGTTTCTTAAATTCCACACATGAGTGAGATCGTAGGGTATTTGTCCTGCCTTGACTAACTTGTTACACTTGTAGCGTAATACTCTCTAGCTCCATACATGTCATTGTAAGTGCCAAGATTTCATTCTTTTTGCGGCTGAAACATATTCCATTATATACATATGTATTAGATCTTCTTTATCCATTCATCTGTCAGTGGACATTTGGGCTGTTTCCATAATTTGGCTATTGCAAATAATGCTGCAATAAGCATAGGGGTGCATGTGTCCCTTGAAATTAGTGTTTTTGCATTCTTTGAGTAATTGCACCTGGTAGTGCAATTTTGTTAATCCTGTTCATTTTTTTTTTTTTTTTTTTTTTTGCGTAGGAATACATTAGAAACAGAGATAAAGATTTAAGAACAAATAGGGCAGCATTTGTGACAGGAAAGCATAAAACCAAACCTGGTTATCTGGGGGGTAGGGACCAGGCTGGGGCCAGTGTCAGAGGACTACAGGTGGAATGGGGTCTCACTTTCATTCCAGCTCCATCCCTGAGGAGCCCACTTGGGGCTCAGTCTGTACCTAGGGCACCTGCTTGCAAAGCAGCACTTCTTGACAGCTAGGTTACAAGGAACTGAAGTTAGCTGCTCCCCTGCAGAACGGGGCTAGGAATCAATCCCAAAGCTTTTCAGTTAAAAAGCAGAACTTGAAAAATATATACATAACACAGCAGGGCCTGCTGCGTCTAAAAGCCCTCTCTTCCCTCAGCCCACCACCCTGACTGTACCTGCGTAGAAAATGCACCAGAAACGAACAGTCTGAACAAGAATTAAAAGAGTCCCAAGAGGGGTGACTGCACCCTTTTACATTCCCACCAACAGTGCAAAAGGGTTCCCTTTTCTCCACATCTTTGCCAACACTTGTCATTTCTTGTTTTTTGTTTTTCATTTTTAGTCATTCTGACAGACGTGAGATGATATCTCACTGCAGTTTTGATTTGCATTCCCCTGATGAAAAGTGATCAAGCATGTGTCTGTTGACCATCCATATGTCTTTGGAAAAATGCATGTTCATGTCTTCTGCCCATTTTTTATTTGGATTGTTTTTTGGGTGTTGAGCTGTATCAGTTCTTTATATGTTTTAGATAACAACCCTTTTATCAGATATGTCATTTGAAAATATTATCTCCCATTCAGTAGACTGCCTTTTAAAATATTCTTTAAAAAATACTTTCTATATGGACATTGGGGAGGGTATGTGCTATGGTGAGTGCTGTGAAGTGTGTAAACCTGGCAATTCACAGACCTGTACCCCTGGGGCTAATAATACATTATATGTTTATAAAAAATACAAAAATACTTTCTAAGTATTTTCTCCTTTTTTGAAAATACTTTCTAAGTTTACCTAGGAGAAAAATATCTTAGAAACTACTACAGAAGAAAAAATCCTAATGATTTTTTACGTGGTTTACATATGAATGCCTGTGAGTTGTTGATATGATATTTTGAGGTTAAAGAAAGAAAAAAAAAAACTTTCCCTGTAGAAAGAAAGTAAATTTCAGGGACAGAATATATATATGGACTACTTAAGGCATGTAAAACAAAATTGAAGAAACATCCAGTAGTTCAAATTTTATCTACTTAAAAAAAACCTTTATAAAGAAAAAGGTAAAAAAAAAAAAGGCTTATAGTCAAAATACCCTAGAATATTATCTGTGTTAGGTATAGCACAAGTATCTCTGATATGCAGGAAATTTAAAACCTTGATGTTCTCTGAATTTCCTAAAATATAGCTTTCAAGTAGTTCCACTAAAGCGTAAAAAGAGAACACATAGGAAAAGAATGGCTATTGTCCTAAACATCATATCTTTGGCCAAGTTGTAAACATTCAGTGTTTGAAAATACATTTTGAATGTTTCTATAACTTTAGTTGTATCTATTTTATGGAGATGGTTATTTGATAGAAGGACTTAAGAGATACAGAAATGAAATATAATTTTAGAATAAGCTCAGAATTAATTTCTTTATTCATAATATCATACTTTTTATATGTACCTTGAAATTTATGCATCCTATATAGATGTTTAAACTATAGCTTTCCCTTCAAATTGAAATCCACCAAAGAATATTCTCTTTGGCTTGAAAGTTCAAGAGACATTTGTAATATCTACACATTCAATTAATAGATAATAAATTATCATTCACTTAAACAGTTTTTAACTGTTAGTAAAACTCCTTAAGGAAACATTGTTTTAAAGTCTTTTTTTTTTCTGTTTTTTGGTCTCAGGAATTGTACTTTACAAAAATGTTATTCACAAGATTATATTATCCCTTGTTCCTATATAGGATCAAGAGAATATAAAAGAAAACACATGCCTATGGGCTGTGGGAAGCATTGGTACTTTTGACTAGACTTGATTCTGCTGGGCTAGGAGCTTTGTTCTGGGCTTGCTTTCGTGTATAGATTTTTGATAAATACCTCTTCCTTCATATGTTAAATTTCTTTTAGGGATGCCATGTTTAAGGGAAGGAAGATTTCAGGTCTGAAATCAGAAGGCATGCATGGATCTGAGTCCTCATATTGCATTTACTTACTAAGTGCTTGGGTAAGTTATAATCACTTTTGGAAATTCAGTTATTTCTTCTGAAAAAATAAATTCAATAAAACTTTCTTCCTATGGCTTTTATCAAAATTAATGCAAAAGAAATTAATTCAAGACCTAGTACATAGTAAATTAAAAAGTTATGAATTAAGTAATAAATTTGATTAACATTAAGGTATAGTTGATGCTAAGTGATTTAAAAACAACATGAGAATTATCTTGCATGTCTTTATTTCAGAAGATATATAACCTTGGTACACATATACACATGTATCAGTAAAGAGAGAATATACATGAATACATGTAATGGTCAAGTAATTTGGAACTGAAATAGTATAAAAAAGTGGAGAATTCAAGGTTGATATTAGGTTTCAGGAGAACTGTTGGTTATTTTGCCTGTTAAAGAAATTATATAATAAAATATAATGGGCATTTAATAATTTCCTATTGAATGAACTAGTAAATGCATTCTTTTTCACTAACATATTTTTTGTAACAGATTGAAATTAAAATAATAAGCATGCATTGTAAGTTAGTTTTATTTATAAGACTGTATGCACTTATTTTTTTGCTGTATCCTAAATTAGATCCAGCATGATATAGCAAATTAGTTCATCATTAACTAATGTAACAAGAAAAAGGCAATTCTAAAATGGTGAAAAGGAAATGCTTAATTCAAAGGTTTTTTTTCCACCCCTACTTCTAAGATTTGGAGCATGCAAAGTGTTGGACAAAGATTAAAGAAAATATTTCTTTTAAAATGTTGTATCAAGTATGCAGCAATCTTTGAAATATGACTAAAAAATAGCTTTAAAAACTACTTTCATGAAGGTGCTATGCTAGCCTTTGGAATATTTCCACTTAACTTTGTAATAGCATTTTTTTTTAGCCATTTATAAGTAAGTTTACCATGAAGAAAAGTGGAGGCAGTGTGATATAGGAGAATATTTCAAAAACTGGAAAAAGAGGATCTAGGATCTAGCTCCTCTTCCGGAATGTGCCCCTTACTGCCTGTTGCCTGGGAAAATTTTATGCCTCAGGCAGGACTCTCTTATCATTTGAATTGAGACTATGTTTAAAAAAAAATGAAGCCATATAGCAATGGAGTTTTTGAACAAGCTGTGTTTATCTTCACAACATTCCTATGAGGTAGGAACTGCTACAATCCCTATTTTCTAGATCAGGAAATAGATATGCTGTAAGTTCTTGAAATAAATTGTTAAATATATATATTCATATGTAGACACATTTTAAAAATTGGTTTGAGTCTTTTGTTTTAAAACTAAATGCATAAACATAGAATATCTATGAAATTGTTAAATTTCCCATGTAATTGCTGTCAAGAAATCTACATTTGCCTTATCAGAAAGTTAGAAGCCTGAAATTATAAGTTCATATCCCACATGAATGATTTGATAAAACACATGGACAACTTAGTAGGTATATATCTCTGATATATATGCTTGCATACATATGGCTAAGACCACCTTATTCACTACAAAATCAATTCTTTAGAGGTCCATCCTGAGTTTCCAGGAAACAATGGTTTGCTAAAATGGCCAAAGAATGTAAAACTGCTCTAACTCAATTTTGATTTGACAACAATTTTGTAATCTTTTTTACTTATATTGTTACACACAGTTTCTTTTTGGGAAGCTATCTAAAACTAATAAATTAATGCCAGCAATTAGGTGCAACTCTATGTACTTCTTTTACAAGGAGGTAGAAAATGAAAATAAGTTGACAACAATATTTTAGATAAAAAGAAATCCCGGGGCAATGTCTTGAATTTAGTACATCACTCAATCCACTAATCTCATAAGATATGCATCTATATGAAATAATAAAATTTTGGAATTCACATGTTTGCATTTCTTTTAATGCATTAAGTTAAATGTTCTCTTTATAAGCAACTTGACCTATGATGAGAGTAGTAGTGCATTTTTAATACTTTATTGAAAACAGCTGTTCATACCTTATTACTTTGCCTTACGCTTTTTTTCTCTCCTACCTTCCTAACTTCTCCACTTCATTTAGATTATTTTCAGTATGTCAGAAGTTCCTAAAAAACACTCTCAGGGAAGGGAGACTAACTCCCATCTAAAGAGTCCTGAAATTTGGACTAAAAGAGTTCTCCTTTCTATTTAGTTATTATATCCCAATTGCTGATTATACCTTTCCACAGCTGCTTTTTGGGAGACTCATTCTTTATTAACATATCTCCTCAT
>PISX010038567.1:0-10102 GCA_004024625.1 Mellivora capensis
AGAGTCAATTATCATATGGTTTCACTTATTTGTGGAGCATAACAAATAACACGGAGGACATGGGGAGATGGAGAGGAGAAGGGAGTTGAGGGAAATTGGGGGGGAGATGAACCATGAGAGACTGTGGACTCTGAAAAACAACCTGAGGGTTTTGAAGGGGCGGGGGGTGGGAGGTTGGGGGAGCCAGGTGGTGGGTATTATGGAGGGCACGCATTGCATGGAGCACTGGGCGTGGTGTAAAACTATGAATTCTGTTACGCTGAAAAGAAATGAAATTTAAAAAAAAATAAATAAAATTAAATGGAAAAATAATCATTTGTTTTCCATGCTAAATAATGACTTTTCATTCAAAACTGTAATTTCAAATGAAATAAGGCAATAGGAAAAGATTTGATCTCTTTAATAAAGACAGTGGCTAAAAAAAAAAAAGAAATGCAAAGGGAATATATCTAGGCCTCAATTCTGTATTTTACTTGTATGTATGAAGAGTTATGTAGCAGTTGATGAAAATATGAAAAATTCAGCAAATGACGAGGTTCTGAAAAAGATGTTCAAAACCAACAACTATTGAAGACAAGTCTCAAGTGGGCAAACATTTTATTAAAAACCCTTAAAAATTTCCCTGTATTACCATGTTAACTGGCCTTTGTGTTCTTATTTATTTTAGATGGATAATGAAAGGCTTCTTTTAAAAACTTGGGGAAGGGTTTTACAGAGATAATAATCTATAGTGCTGGTCTAACCACCACCCGCCTTGTTTTAAACCAATGAGGTAACAGAGACTCATAGAGGGTAAAGCACCAGCTTCCAGAACTTGCAGATGATAGATTCAAGTTGTAGTGGCAGATTCAAATCTAGATCTTCTAGCTCTAAACCCATTGCTCTTTCCATCATTCCCTACATTCCTTCCTCCCAGGCAAACCAAATAAGTTTCTTTTGCCACTTTCCTCCTACGTGAGGAAAAGTCATTCTATCTTTTAAAACAGTGTTAAAGGAGCAATGCACTCTGTTGATATACGTCTATCTCATCTTCCTATTATGAGATTCCACATTTTGTATCTAACATTTGATTCTGTGTTTTTATTGTGCCCATTGGTCTAGTTCTTCTCACACTGAGTACTGCCCTTATTTTATTAATTATGTTGTATTTTATTATTTAATCATGTCTGTCCACTGTATAGTAAACTCTGTAAGGGTTTGTCTTTTTCATTTTATCCCACTCCCGGGAAGTCCTGGGATTACTATAGGACCCAGTATAGTGGTTAAGTTAGGAAGTGAGAACAACTGAATCAGAGTAATTTATTAGGAGCCTGAACACTGAACTCAGTATTAGGGAAGAAAGGGACTTTCCCAAATTCATTGAGAATTGTTGATTTAGATGAAAGGGAAACACAATCCAGAAGAAACAGGTTCAGTCTAGGTAGGTAAATTGAGAGACAAAGTACCTCAGAAAAGTCATCAGTAAAATTACCACACAACTGTCACAAGATGTCTTTCCTATCAATGGCAGGAATCCAAAGTAGTTATTGAGCAACTACGATATGCCATGTTCTAGAGGTTGGGGATGATTCAGCTGTGAAAATTTTAACCAAAACCCCTGACCTCATAGAGCTTACATACAACTTCTCCTCCACTGGGAGGAGAAAGGCAATTAATAAATCAGCATAGTATATATTAGGTGAAGACAGGTACTAAATAGAGGAAATTAAAGTAAGGAAGGGGGGTTAGGATGCATGTGTGTGTGTGTGTGTTGTGTGTTGTGTGTGTGTGTTAGTGGAATGATCAGAAAAGGTCTGCCTGGGGTTGGGTAGACAATGGTATTTGAGGAAAGACGAAGAAAGTAAGAGGGCTGGCTATGGGGATTTGTGTGTGTGTGCGAGGGTGAGAGTGGGGAGTATTCCTGCAAAGCGAAACCAAAAGCCACCATAAACACCCCATGGTAGGAGAGGAACACAAGGAGAGCAATGTGGCCTGGCAGGGCATTGAGGAGAGTCAGAGGGTACTGGGATCAGAGAGATGACCAGGGAGACACCATGTAGGCACTTTTGCTCAGGAAGCTTTGGAAGGCTCTGAATAGGGGAGGGACTGATCTGCATTATATTTTAAAAGCACTAGCTGCAGTGTTAAAAACTGACAAAGAGAGAAAGGGTAGAAACTCAGAGATAGACTACTGTCACAATCATGGCAAGAGATGATAGTGGCCTAGAGTAGGTAGGGTAGCAGAAGAAGTAGCAAGATGCTGGCCACATGCTGAACATATTCTGAAGGTAAAGCCTATTGAGTTGACCAGGAAGAGGAAATGTGGAATCTGGGAGATAGGGAAGAATCAAGGATAACTTCAGTTTTTAGCCTAAACAACTAGAAGACTAGAGCTGGCTTTAAATGAGCAGGCAAAGGCTTTAGGAGGAGCAGGATCAGCTGAGGAGAATGAGCTCATTTCTAGACCTGTTAGATTAGAGATGCTTTGAACACAGACTCCCCGTAGCTAATGTTATAACAGAACTACTCAAACTCCTTTAAAACATGTTTTTCCCCTGATTATTGAAGTAATATGGGCTCACTGTAGAAACTTGAAAAAAAAAAAAAGAATAAAAACTCTCCATATTTCCACCACTTGACAACTGCTACAATCTTTCATGTTACTTTCCTCCTCTTAGATATATAAGACAGGTTGAAAATAGTATTTATTAAATTTGGCAACCATGGGTTTTCAACTAATTTTCCATCATTAAACTCTCCCATGCCAGTAAGTAGTCATTAGAGATGTATTTTTTTAAAGATTTATTTGTTTTGGGTGGTAGGGACAGAGGGAGAAAATCTTTAAGCAGACTTCCACTGAGCGCGGAGCACCAAGGCAAGGCTCAATCCTAGAATCCGTGAGATCATGACCCAAGCTGAAACCAAGAGTGGGAGGCTTAACCAACTGAGACACCCAGGCACCCCTCCTTAGAGATATTTTTAATGCTGATGCAATATTCTCTTATGTGGACATACCATAATGTACCTATTTGCCTACTCTTGGGCATTTAGGTATTATCTGATTTTTTTCCTTTGTATAATTGCTTTGATGAACATCCTTGTGTTTCCCACTGTATTTTGGATGCTAGCAATTATTAGGTTAATTTAACTTTACTTCTTTTAGTTTTTATTGTTCACCTGTGAAATATGCTATATGGACAAATGTTTCCATTTGTTTCATGTCAAAATTAAGGATTTTGAAAAACCTTGACTGGTTACATCCACAAAGTTCTGCTTATGAAGTTTCTTTTTTCCTGTATAAAGAGATTCACTGAACTGTTAGAATCATGTAGGGTTTGAACAGGGCTGGACATGAAACAACATAGGCTCAGGCATGGACTGGACATGCCGCTGAGGTCTTGCCATTTATGAAGTGTCTTAAAACTTGGCTATCAAAGGGACTGTCCATCACCCCTGCTACAGTAAGATTTATGAACAGCAGGTTAGAATAGTTCTGCTCGAAGTGGGTGAGTATATTAGGGCATTAGAAATGAGGTTCTGTGGGTGGTACCATAAAGAAGACCTCACTGATGGTCAGAGGGGGGCATAAGAGAATGCCTCTTGGGATGGGACTGTGATCTAAGACCTTCATGCATCTAGGAGTCACAGTTTTTCAGGGCAATGAGGAAGAACACAATATTCTTCCTGCCAAACGATTTGCAGCAGGGCCTAACATACATTACACTTAGCTGAGTCCTCCAAACCCACTTACAGTCATGCAAATCAATGCCTGATTTAAACTGTGCGTGTCATATGGCACACTCCAACTTATCACCGAGATGCATATGGCGCAGGGAGGTTACATTCCATTTTCTGTTCCAAGAAGTTGCTTGACTGCATAATAAAAGCGTTTTCGGGTATGGCCTCCACAAATTAAAAAAGAAAAAAATCAGAAAGAAAATAGAAAGAGCCTCAGATGTGTTCTAATCTAGAGATTCGCATCAGATTTCCTAGTCATTGAGTGAATTAGCTGGTTGTGCTGTAACAAGCCTTAATTTAGCTAATAAGAATCAGCATCCTGGTTTCACTTGACAATTGTAACCTCTGAAAGTGATCAATTAAGACATCACAATCTGTTTCATGACAACATATTGGGAGCCTGCAGCTGTGCAGATTATGAGGTCAGCAGCTGACTAACAACTTGAGGGCAAACATTGGCAACCACTGTCTCTTGTTTATGTAACAAATATGGAATTGGGCAGAGGGCTGGGAATGTAAGGGCTTGGAGGATAGGTGGTGATCCTGAAATCGTCCCTTTCCTTTATATATCGTGACCATAGCTAGAGTTGTAAGAGCCTTCCACATACCTATCCTGCTTGGCCACAGGCCTGCCTGGCTGCCTGGTGTCCTAAATGAGGTACCAGGAGACATGGCTGCATATGGTGATGCTCTATTTGCCACTTGGTGGCAGGGACCATTTTGTAGTACGTTGGGAGAGCCAGGCTGGATGAATGCAACACTCCTAATCATAATCAGAAGCTTCAGGTAACACCAAGAGCTTGCTAAGTAAGGCCCAAGGGACTCATTTATACATTTGAAGACACTTCAAACTATGGTAAGCCATGATAAAAAAGAAAGAAATACCTAGGCACGAATAGAAGGTTTGACCTAAGAGTTGCTCTTATCTGATTATCTCAGTTTCTTTTATTATCTTTATCCCTGCATCTTGTGATCTCAGCTTTCTTTGTTAAAATGTACTGCTGTTTCTTTAACTCATTTATATTATTTGACTTGGGGCCCTTGCTCAAAAATGTATTCCATATGTCTCCACTTGCTCAGTTCTGCCTCAGTAAGCAGTTTCTTTCCAGATTGAGGCCCTGGATTTTCTGAGACCTTTGGAAAGATTTAGCCAGCTCCACTGTATCAAGTCCTATCTTAATTTTGAATTCTCCTTTTTAGTTGACTTATTTTTTTTGCTTCTTTTCATTAAAAACAAACTTGGCCTCTTCATCTTTTTCTCTTGTCCACTCAAAGCATCATCAAGACAAATGCTTTGGTTGGGCTTGTGCTGTGTCTATAAACTGAGATTGACACAAATATTCAGCCAACTGTGTCTGGGCAAATGTGACCCTGTTAAAAGAAAGCCCACAAACATCAAGTGGGGGGCAGAGGGAGAAGGAGAAGCAGGCTCTCCATTGAGCAGAGAGCCTGACTTGGGGCTCGATCCCAAGACCCTGGGATCGTCACGTCACTGAGACAAAGGCAGACGCTTAAATGAGCCTCCCAGGTGCCTCCAAACAGCCATTAAATTCTAAATTGATGAAAAAAATTTTCTTAATGGTAAGATCACTGTATTTGATTTGGGTATTTCTCTCTTGCAAAAGGATACAAACTCTCTACCTGCAAATCTGGTTATGAACACTTAGCTTGGGGAAAGTTAAGAATTTGGCAAAATCTATTAAACCAAGTAATTTTTACTTAGTACTTATTCTGTGAAAGGCACCATGAAGAATAAAATAATTTTAGAAATCTAATCAGTGTGAGCTTTTAATCTCAGTACACAGCTCTGAGGCATAGCAGAGTTCCATGATTAACTAGGGTCAATTCATTCTCTATTTTAAAGGCCTTAGGGATTGCCTTGAAAAACAAGTCCTTTCTCTGCTAAAATGAATTATGAATTCGCTTCCCTATAAGAAAAAAGGACTTGATTCCCATCTCAGGCACAGGGAAAGGATGAGAGAAGGAGGAAGGGAAGAAACAGAGAAAGACATCTAAGCATAATGTATTAAACTTATTGAAAGAAACAGGATTGAACATTTATTATGGACCATTCATCCTGCCCAGCACTTTATTATATTATTCCATTCATTCTCATAATAAATTCTTCATAAGTTGGATTGTTTTAATTTCCCATTATAGAGTTGAGGAAATTGAGATGAACGTGATATCCAGTGGGTACCAGATATCTTTCAGGTTAAAAAGAGGAGCATATGTTATCTTTCACAAAAGGCACTTGTAGCACTAAGGGAAAGATATTAAAGAAATATTTATTATTGGGATGCCTGGGTGGCTCAGTTGGTTAAGCGGCTTCCTTCGGCTCAGTTCATGATCCCAGCGTCCTGGGATCGAGTCCCACATCGGGCTCCTTGCTCAGCAGGGAGCCTGCTTCTCCCTCTGCCTCTGCCTGCCACTCTGTCTGCCTGTGCTCGTGCTCTCTCTCTCTCCCTCTCTCTCTGACAAATAAATAAATTTAAAAAAAAATTTAAAAAAATTTATTAAAAAAAAAGAAATATTTATTATTAATTTGCTTTATTTCTAATATACATTTAGGCAAATATCAAATCTCACCCACTGTTATACTAAAATTATTGATATTAAATTATAAATGAATGATTTTAAACATCTTGGTGGCCAAGAATTTCACCAAAAGAGGACAATGTTTCTCAATTGATGAGAGGCTCCTCAGGGATATTAAGGTTTGCATGTGAACAGAATTAACCTCTCCTCTCTGGTAATGGTATTAACATGGCATAAGAAATTATGTAGAAAATTTTTTCTTATTTTTTATTTGAAATCTGGCTGAAACTTCAGTCAAAGATAAACTAATCACAACCAACGCTATTAGTCTCAAATGGTTCTCCACATCTTTACTTAAATTGTTTTTCAAAACTTTTTCATAACAGCAGTGAGTTGTATTTCTTTTTGAAGCATTAAGTGATTACGATCCATGTCTGAGGGGAAAAAAGGACATGGTGATGATGTTTTTAGAAGCTGTTCTTCGTGGCTAAAGGGAATATCTCCCCATGCATGAAAACCTCCTTGAGGTAAATTCAGTTTAGGAGCCCACATGGCTGCTTTCAACTACTTGGGAATCAAAGTTAGCTCAAGACTGCCAAGCCTTTCTCTAACTCATGAGTCATTCTTCCCTCTGTACTTATAAAGATTCCAGAATACTGGCTGATTGGGAGATTAGGTCCTTACGATAGGTCCTTTTACAGCCACGCCAAATTTTATTTTTGTTTTATTAGGAGCATGAGTATTTGGCACAAAAATGAACTTTGTAAAAATGCTGAAGAATGAAGCCAAGGGAAATCAAGAAGTTCCTATATTCTCTGATCCTAAGGGGGAGGGTGGGAAGAAGTTTTGCTCTTCTTTACCTCTTTTTAAGAATCTTTTTAAAAATCTCATTTTAATAATGAGCTTTATTTTCCTATGTTTAAATAGAATTTGTGTGGACTCTAGAAACCAGTTTACCATGACATGCCCAACTGATCCTTTCCCGCTTTAAAAAAATTTTTTAAAGGAAAAATTAACAAAACTAACATGTCACCCACCCTGATTGGCAAGTTTATCCTTTTGTTACTTTGCAGTCACTTTTCTCTTCAGATTAGTACACATCTAGTTAAAGAACTCTTCTGTTTCCCTGCTCCAAGTTTACACACACACACACACACACACACACTCATGGACACATACATGTGTGCACGCACGTGGGCACAGTTATCCTCATCCAGCTAATGAGACCGCTCGCTCTCACAGCCACTTTTTTCATCCCACTCCTTACCAACCACTCTGGAAAATTCCCCTTTTCTCTTCTTTGGGTAAGAACCTGACAAATTGCCCTGTCTTTTTTGAATGATATATTGGGACAACTGCCAAGCACTTTACATTTTAATCAGCAAGAAGAATGAAATATTTAACCTTTCCTTTTTTTCTCTGTGAATAAGCTTATAGACAAGATAATTAGAGCTTATAGAATAGATAATTAAAATCTGAGAATTAAAACTTGCAAAACAGTGTGGTTTCCCCAGCAAAGAGAAATGGCCACGTACGAAAGGTCACCTGTCAACCAGTTCTAGTTATTAAATCTCTGCATTTATCACTAAGGTGGCTCTATGGAAAATGAAGGTCAAGACATTAAATTATGAAACAATCAGGATTAGAAAAGGTCACCAAAAACTCAAGTAAAATTTAACCAAACCTGCTACTTCTGCACCCAGAAGCAAGCAGACACAGCCAGGGATGAAACGCTACACTGGAGAGGGCTAATCTCTCTCCCCACACTAGCCCCACACTGAACAAGAATTTCTATTTGATGCCTTGAAGTCTAAAATGAAACTTGCTCATCTCAAATAAAAACAGGAGCTTCGATAAATATTTCAGAATGAAAATCATGTTTGAATCGAACTAGCTTAGATTATTAAAAACATTGTTTTACACTCCTCTAATGGTTGCTTTCATTTCAATCATAAGAATGCAATTTAAAATATTGGCCACGGGGCACTCCTGGCACCCTAAATGCTTTACAGGACAATTAGCAACTCACCACTCACTAATTTACTACTTTAATATTGAAACAAATGAGATCTTCGCTTTTCATCATCCAATTTGAGAGAGTTTGAACAGAGCAAGTTGAACAAAGCTCGAGAGATGCACTCTTCAGTTTGCTGTCATTTATTCCTCTACTCTTCATGAATGTCTTTAGAGGCTTCAATATGTATAATGATGCCATTGGGGAATAGATTTTGCCTTTATTCTCCTTGATGTTCTTTTGAGGTCTTTCAAGTGAAAGGTACAAAAGAGGCATTAACAATCTGGCATTGTTTTTATTGCTTGACAAAGAAAAAAATGTATTTTAATTTTTCCCGTGTTTCAGGAATGATTAAGCAAGCTGTTTTCATCTACACCGAGTCACTTTCAGCAGACCTCTAACTGTGAGCAAAGAATTGTAAAGACTGTTCTAGAGAAAAAGCAGCACAGTTCAACCAAGACAGCCTGTAAATGTACTACCTTGCCCCTTTACAAACCAGCATCTTTCAGTTAATGCAGCTTTCAAAAGGAGTGTATATAAATAACACACTACGAGTAACAGCACATAAAAAGACAGATTTGATAACCCATTATTTGGCTCTGATTCTCTGTGGATTTGGGATATGGAATTTACCTTGATTTCTACCTGTGGCATTACATCTAAGCATAAAACTTAATATGGGGGTACATAAAAATGTTAATGTCAAGAAATAATTCTAAAACAGGCAACATAAAGCTATGTTTCTCAGTTGCCATAGATGATGTGTTCTTTTTATTTGGAAGTTCCTTGAGGGAAATGAATCTGCATAATCATGTAAGCATGCCAAAGGAAAACAGCTTGCATTCTCTGGAGTAGAAGGCAAAAAAACGAGTCTTCTCAAACTAAGAGTTTTATCCTATGGGCTGGAATCATGGAAGGAAATCATATTTCACTATCACTGGAAGGTCACAAAATTAGACTAATTTTGTAGCCAACTTACCTCTGGATTATTTTCCTCTCAGGATGATGCACTCAGGGATACAGTGCTAACATTCTACCCCCCATGTCATATCAGAAAGCAAGAAAGAAGACAGTCAACAAAACAAAGAGGCAACCCACAGAATAGGAGAAGATATTTGCAAATGACAGTACAGACAAAAGGTTGATATCCAGGATCTATAAAGAACTTCTCAAACTCAACACATGCAAAACAGATAATCACATCAAAAAATGGGCAGAAGATACGAACAGACACTTCTCCAATGAAGACATACAAATGGCTATCAGACACATGAAAAAATGTTCATCATCACTAGCCATCAGGAAGATACAAATTAAAACCACATTGAGATACCACCTCACACCAGTTAGAATGGCCAAAATCAGCAAGACAGGAAACAACGTGTGTTGGAGAGGATGTGGAGAAAGGGGAACCCTCTTACACTGTTGGTGGGAATGCAAGTTGGTGCAGCCACTCTGGAGAACAGTGTGGAGATTCTTCAAGAAATTAAAAATAGAGCTTCCCTATGACCCTGCAATTGCGCTACTGGGTATTTACCCCAAGGATACAGATGTGGTGAAAAGAAGGGCCATCTGTACCCCAATGTTTATAGCAGCAATGGCCACGGTCGCCAAACTGTGGAAAGAACCAAGACGCCCTTCAACAGACGATTGGATAAAGAAGATGTGGTCCATATACACTATGGAGTATTATGCCTCCATCAGAAAGGATGAATACCCGACTTTTGTAGCAACATGGACGGGACTGGAAGAGATTATGCTGAGTGAAATAAGTCAAGCAGAGAGAGTCAATTATCATATGGTTTCACTTATTTGTGGAGCATAACAAATAAC
>PISX010038568.1:0-10104 GCA_004024625.1 Mellivora capensis
GAGGCCATGGTGCTGGCGAGGGCTGAGCGGACGCTGCCGGGCGCGGTGCTAGTCGCCGGATGAAGTGAGGGCCTCACCCCAACACAGCCTTAGCTTCCTCGGAAGGACCGAGCACCTTAGCGGCAGCTGAGGAAAGCAATGCTAGTGATGTTTTAATTAACAATATAGTTTTACAGGGTTGTTTTCAAACAGTCTAGTGGATTTGTCAAATCCATTTAGCTACATGAATGGGAAATTTATGCATTACTTCATACTTTTTGTTTCCTCCTAATCCCTTGTGTTATCCAATTATTAAATTTCACTTAACACAATGCTTTGGCTTATTAGTTCCAGATATTAAATCCAAAACTGTTGTCAGTGACTTCTGTTCTTTGTGTAGTGTCTTTTTTTTTTTTAAAGATTTTATTTATTTATTTGACGGACAAAGACCACAAGTAGGCAGAGAGGCAGGCAGAGAGAGAGAGGAGGAAGCAGGCTCCCTGCTGAGCAGAGAGCCCGATGTGGGGCTCGATCCCAGGACCCTGGGATCATGACCTGAGCCGAAAGCAGAGGCTTCAACCCACTGAGCCACCCAGGCGCCCCTGTGTAGTGTCTTTTAATGGCAATGTGTATAGGGTGAGGAAGAAGAAAACAAAGGAGTTGCAAAGATGTATAGCAACCTAAAGTGAAAGGTCTAAAATATTTTGTCATCATTTTTTGTTGCCAAGATACAATAAAGAACAAGGGCTTAGTGCAGTGAATGAGGTAAATGAATGAATGAATGGATGAATGGATGTATAGCCCTTAATCGGAGATTTTAAGAGCTAAAAAGTTAAGTCCAATTGTAAATTGGTCTTGGCTGTTTTCTATCTTGAAAAAAAAGTGAAGGTGTCCCTTTACATTCTTTGCATTTGTATGTTCTATTCTTCTGCTTGGTTCTGTCAGTGAGTTAACTCCATGTCCCTCCCCACAGGGTTGAGAACGCTTGCACCAAGCTCGTCCAGGCAGCCCAGATGCTTCAGTCGGATCCTTACTCTGTGCCCGCTCGAGATTATCTCATCGATGGGTCAAGGGGCATCCTCTCTGGCACATCAGACCTGCTTCTCACCTTTGATGAGGCTGAGGTAGGCAATCTGAGGCCCATGCAGATCTCTTCCAGACAAAAGTCTTATTAAAGATAGTCTTAAAGGTAATAATGGAGGATTGGTCATGGTTTAGGATGAGAAAATGTTGAATAGGTGCCCAGCTGAATTAGCATGTTTTCCACTTATTGTTTACTCACTCGACTAAAAACTGAAATATATTTTCAGGTTCGTAAAATTATTAGAGTTTGCAAAGGAATTTTGGAATATCTTACAGTGGCAGAGGTGGTGGAAACCATGGAAGATTTGGTCACTTACACAAAGAATCTTGGACCAGGTCAGTCATGTCCAGTTTTTATAATACAGTTTTTTATGGCTTGTCCATGTCTGATTGAGGTGAAAGGAGGACTCCCCCTGCTTTTTACAGAAGATAAGTAATGATGCATTGGGCTTTGATGGTATCTCTGCTCTGTTGTTGGAGCTGACACTGTGTTTCTACTGAGGAGATATCATTGTCTCTGAAAGCTGAATCTGCTTTCTACAAATCCTGGCCCTGCCTAATGAATTAAACTAGACATTGCAAATGTTGCTGGAGAATGTAGGAAATACTTTTCTATTACTGTAATGCGTAGGGCCACCCTGAATTCTGACCTCTCCATTCCACATTATACAGCATTCCTTCACTGTCTGCCAGCTGGCCTGTAGCTCTTAATGACCTCTTAGCTTGTTAATTAGCCCGCCTACTATTATGGATTCATGCCCTAGCCTGGGGCTGCATGATAGAATGAGACCTAGAAGGAGAGAAGAACTGCTGTGGCTAAATCTCATTTTGAAATGATCATTTAGTCACCTGAGGATCGAATGTTCAAAATACATGAATAGATACCAGCTTTTTCTGTGAGGGCCACATACCATGACCTGGAGAGTTCTCAAAGTATGACTGAGACCAGTGACAAGACACATCAGATGTTTAACTTGTCAGTATTAAAGATCACATACTACCTCATAAAAGTCTTTTGTCTTAGGTAAAATAGTTCTTAACAGTATTTTCCTAAGGTTCTGATATAGTCATTCTGTAAACTTAAGGCTTTTAAGAATTTCTCTGAGCCGTCCTTGAAGATCAGCAGGAAATGCCTTTAGAGCAGTATTCCTTACACTTTCCCATAGCATTGGGAAGAGAAGTTTATTTCTTCAAATCAAATCTTATGCAGAATCCCAACATAAAAAAGACAAAAATGGAAGTACTCTGGATGGAGCAGGCACAACCCCTCCATGTCTACCCACCTTTGGTATCCCTTGATGATCTGTGAAACTACTTAAGAAATCCCATGAGCAGTTTGAAAACAAAAGCTTTAGACAATCACGTAGCACCTTTGAATAATAACCAAAGTAAACAAAAAGGACAAGCAGTCTGATTCCAAAACACCCAGCTGCTTTGGATTGCTGTCCTAACTATATTCATTTTTACAATATTTTTGTTTGTTTCTAATTATAAAAATAGTACATGCTTACTTTGGACAAATTGGAAAGAACAGAAAAATATAAAGATGAAAACAAAAACACATTATTGTAATTCTTAAGATTTTTTTTCAGCCCCTGGCTTCTCAGTACTAGGCTTGCATGAGATTCTCAAGTAGGCACAATGACCAGATATGTGACACGATCCTTGTACGCGTGGTAACCAGGAAAAATATTTCTGTTTATTTTTTACAAATATATACTTATTTATTTTTTTTCAAGATTTTATTCATTTATTTGATAGGCAGAGATCACAAGTAGGCAGAGAGACAGGCAGAGAGAGAGAGAGGAGGAAGCAGGCTCCCTGCTGATGCGGGGCTCGATCCCAGGACCCTGGGATCATGACCTGAACTGAAGGCAGAGGTTTTAACCCACTGAGCCACCCAGGCGCCCCGATACTTATTTTTTCAGTATGTTTTTGCATTTGTGAATGTATTTCTGTCAAACATGTGAAAATGATGTCAGTTTTAGGATTTACATTTCATAAATTACCTTTAATTGAAAGGAATGAAGTTGCATTATGTTAGACCTGTCCAGAACATTTATGTCATGAATGCTACAGTTCAGTGGTAGTTATCTGGGCAATCAGTTTGGATTTTCATAGTCATTCATAACGGGTTTAGGCTCCGAACACCAGAATCTGGGACGTTTCACTATTCACCCTGCACAGTTTATTCCTTGTGTCTCAGGAATGACAAAGATGGCCAAGATGATTGATGAGAGGCAGCAGGAACTGACTCACCAGGAGCACCGAGTGATGTTGGTGAACTCCATGAACACCGTGAAAGAGTTGCTGCCAGTTCTCATTTCAGGTATTTTCTGCCTGTACATGATCTTACAGAAAAAAAAAAAGTCAACATATTGTAAACTCTGACATTAATTTTCTTTTACTGCTTAGTTGCATGTCCTTCAGGCTGGGTAAAAATGAGGCCTGATAGATTGGGTGTTAACTGATGGCTACAGCTGATTGGCTAAGAACCAGTATTTGTCTCCTGAAATGCTCTCCTGCTCCTGTTCTCTGTTTGAAGCTCCCTTTCTTGTTGCCTCGCTCTGTTCTGAATTTCTAGTAGTCCCCTTTGCTGGGAGGCAGAATTTCTAGAAACTTTAGTCTTGGACTTATGAAAATTTTTTAAGAAGATTTTATTTATTTATTTGATGGAGGGAACCTTAGCAGGGGGAGCAGGAGAGGGAGAAGCAGGCCCCTCACTGAGCAAGGAGCCCGATGTGGTGCTCGATCTCAGGGCCCAAGCCAAAGGCAGATGCTCAACCGACTGAGCCACCCAGGCGCCTCTTGGACATAGGGATTTTTACACTTTTACTTGTGTTATGAAAAGACATTAGGAGCTAGAATGGATATTATAGAGCACTACAGGATAAATAAGTGAACCCAAAGCCCTTTTCAGTGTTATGCTAACACTGTTTTTCCTAAAAGAAATTTAACTGTTCTTTATATTACAGAGCTGGTCGTCTGTACCATATGGGACCACTTCCCAATGGGTAGAGCTTCATGGCTTCTCTCTCAGCTAGCAAAAGGAGCTGTACTCATTGTGACATGTCACTGTCACTCCCAGCTCCTGCCTTCCTGCTTTGGCGTTTCAGAGAGTAGCTAGAAAAGGAGAGGTGAGGGTAAGAGCTCCAAAAGCTATTATGTGAACTAGAAAACAAAAACAAATTTGTAAGTAGAATCTTTTTTTTTTTTTTAAAGATTTTTATTTATTTATTTGACAGGCAGAGATTACAAGTAGGCAGAGAGGCAGGCAGAGAAAGAGAGGAGGAAGCAGGCTCCCTGCTGAGCAGAGAGCCCAATGAGGGGCTCGATCCCAGGACCCTGGGATCATGACCTGAGCCGAAAGCAGAGGCTTTAACCCACTGAGCCACCCAGGCGCCCCTGTAAGTAGAGTCTTAAAATCTCCACAGGAAATATGTTTTTTGAGGCCAGTTTTTCTGTGAGATAGAAAGGTTTTGGGAATAAGATTTCTTTCTGATCTGGGTAACTCAATAAAGCGTTGATCAATCTTTGTTTTAACAATTTCAGTGATTTCTTGAGAAGATATTCTCTTTCTCCCGTGCTTCAAATTATTATTATTATTTTCTTCTTTACTCTTGGGGGTTAGAAATTTCTTGCTACATGTTAAGAGAAATTCTGGAAGAAAAACTTGACATGTTGGGATCTTCCATTAGGACTAGGTGCAGTGGGATACTTAAATTAGAGTTTAATTGACTATTTTCATCTTGCCTTGTTAGGTGTTTGTTAGATGGGGCCAGTGTCAGGGCTGGGATGATAACTGATTTAGAAAGATATCGGATATTTTGTGATTATAGGTCATCAGTATATGTGTGTTAGATTAGCTCCCTGATCATGTTTTAGTGATGTCTTGTACCTTAAAGTTGCTGATATTAGAACTTTATTGGCACACTTGCAGTGTTTTTCTTTGTTTTGTTTTTATTATTATCATTTTTTAAAGATTTTATTTATTTATTTGACAGAGAGATCACAAGTAGGTAGAGGCAGGCAGAGAGAGAGAGAGAGAGGAGGAACAGGTCTCCCGCTGAGCAGAGAGCCCGATGTGGGACTCGATTCCAGGACCCTGAGATCACGACCTGAGCTGAAGACAGAGGCCCAACCCACTGAGCCACCCAGGCGCCCCTTTGTTTTGTTTTTAATATATTCTTTTTGGTTGATGTTAAGATTTTATTTTTTTTAGGTAATTTCTGCACCCACTGTGGAGCTTGAACCTACAACTGCAAGGTCCAGAGTCACATGGTCTAGACTAAGCCAGCCTCGTATATTCTTTTTAAGATCTTAGAAACCCAGCACATGTACTTGAAGTATGGACCATCTTGTGTGAATGTTGCTCTACAGCAAGATTAAATTCCCAGCTTAGTTTCTGATCATTTGTTTATTTTTTACAGCTATGAAGATTTTTGTGACAACTAAAAATTCAAAAAACCAAGGAATAGAAGAAGCTTTGAAAAATCGCAATTTTACTGTAGAGAAGATGAGTGCTGAAATTAATGAGATCATTCGCGTATTACAACTCACTTCTTGGGATGAAGATGCCTGGGCCAGCAAGGTAAGTTTTACTGGAGGAGAAATAAGCAAACTCCCAAATTCTCCTCTCACCCTTTATCTTATAATTACGGATATCATAAGACCTCTCAGATATGATGAAATAATTTCTACTTCACTTTTCATGGGTTTCATGGGTTACTTGCTGCTTTTGCAAACTCCCTTTGCCCCAAGCTAGAAGAAATAAATAGGTATATGGGGATGAAGGTTGAGATGTGTAGCTTTTTCTTCTAGCTGGACACTCACTGGGCTGGTGGAGGAATTTTTGTATGGTGGATACTCCCCTGGGTGGGAACCCAGCCTTTTTATGTGGGTGGTTGTTGCTAGGTGACTAAGAAGGATACAGAATATGACTGTGAATTTTATGGAAACTTTTCCTTAGCTAATCTTTGACCTAAGAAATCTACAGAGGAAACTCTTGGCATTTCTAGGTGTGTCCATTTGTCATACCATTTTCCTTAAGGAAAGCTTAATTAAAATATTAGTTTTTGCACTCATCAGTGAGTTTGAGGGGTCCCCTCACCCTTTATCTTGAATTTCCTCCTGGTCTCCAAAAGGGTTGGTGGATTCCTTCTAGAGCCTCGCAGCAGTGGTCTTGTGTGGCTGCTGTTCTGGTCCACTTCTCCCTGTCTAGTGACTGGGAGAACAGAGGCACTTGGGTTTACACTTTCCTTGTAGGCCCAGGATATGAGCAGTGGGGGAAACACACTGTCTCCAGGATCCAGCTTCCCCACGTGTGACCCAAATGGGCCCCCCCGGCAGGCTGGTAACAAAGAGAGAATTTGTCGTATGACTTCCATTAGGTACCCAGTAGGGCTGTGTTTGTTCTCCAGGACACCAATAAGGTAAGATCAGAGCCAGGGTCTGAAAATCACATTGCCCAGAAAGTGAATCTAAATATGCAGAAGGAAATTAGCTTCTCTTAACTCTGGATTTGTTCACAGAGGCACAAAGTTCTTGAACAAGTTTTAAGACCGTGTCTTAAATCTAGATGATGAAATCGTTTTAACTCTTTGGTATTTTGCTTAATTTTGCTTTTGCATATTTGACAACTTTCACTTCTCTGTTATGACTTCTTTATGCATCTTTTTTTGTTCTCTTGTTTGTTTTATTCTTTTTCTCACATTTAGAAGGTAAGCTTTCTCTTGCCCTCTAGTCTCTTTTTCGCTTCAAAAGAGAAAAAAGCATGTCTGTGAGGTTTTCTTGTGCTGTGTGCTGTGCCTTTTTCCGTGTGCCGGTGTGTAACACTGTGCTCGAATATTCGTCCGAGTGTCGTTTCATCGGGGACTTGGGGCTGTGCCGGGCGGAGTGACTCTGGCTCACACTGAGCGATTTCTTTGGGGAAAACAGAAGAAAAGACATGACAATGGGATATCAGGCTTTCTATATTTGGTGGGTGCTTTCATCTTTTTGAACAGGCTCCTGAGAACCGTTTTGGCCAGGTCATTCCCACTGACTTCATTTGAGGGGCAAGTTTCTCTCAGTAAGCTGGGTGACCTCCAGGTGGCCTATGTGGACCCTGCTCTTGGGAAATGAAACTTCCCGCCGATGTCATCTCTCTATTTGCATTTCTTCCCAGTCTCCTTTGAAGGCTCTGGAATTTTGCTTTTGGAGATGTGTCATTGAGGTTTTCAACCCATTGTGAAAATGAATAGGCTCAGGAATTTAGATGGGGCACCTGTCCTTCACAATGATCCTAGCCTGCAGAATCAAAAGGGGACAAGTTAAGTTGTATCTAAAGTTTCTCCTAACTTCGGTCCGTGGTTCACTGCATGTTCTGCTAAGCTGTGAATCAGCCGTGGTTCTCTGTGACCTCACCTTCCCCTAACCTAATCTCTTCCCTTATTCTCTCGCCTTTGCTTCTAGCAGATGAGAAATAGCAAAAAAGAGGAGCAGACCTCACACTCTCAATGTTTATCTGTGTTTGGAGGGGGAAAGTTAACCATCATCTAGTAAATAGGGGTTGCTGAGCCTTATTTTAGTGCCAGTGCCATTGAGAGATGCTTCTTTTTTACAAAAAATGTGGTCAGTTGAGTTTTTCAGGACAAGGGTGAGGCACCTGGGGAGATACACAAGGGAAATGGACCTGGTCCCTGCTGTGGACATTCTTGTAGCTGTCTCAGTTTTATGCTGGTCTGGAAGGAACCAGACTGTTGACAGGTTCTGCAACCCTTAACCGTCAGAATGAAAGAAAGGAAATAAAATTAGTTCGGCCCAAAGCAGCTCAAGTACATAATGACATCAGAATGAACAAGAAATGTTTATTCTTTAATCTCATTTTGTTTTTGTTATACATTTACCTGGTTCAAAAATCAAAATGCTATAAAAAGATACACATGACAAATCTTACTTCCCACCCCATCCCTATCTACTCTACTTCCCCCTACCCTTTAAGTGTGATTGTTTTTATTAATTGTAAGAGTAAGTCGAAAAAAATTTTTACCTTGAAAATGGAAACTGGTAACTAGAATTTTGGTTATTTTTCAGTTTAATAACATTATGCATCTTTCACTGCTCGACTGAAAGCAGTAAATTAATCAGACCTTGAGTCTGTGGCCACTGGGTCCCTTTTCTATTTAACACATGCTATCTTTTACCTCCTCTCGACCCTACCAATTAAGAATTAACTTTGTCTTACCATACTTGTTTCATGCTTCCCCATTGGTGCAGTTTTCTCCTGGAAAGTGATGGTTCCTCTAGAAAAGTGGGGGAAGAAAGTAAGTGGAAAAATTTTTGGTAAAAGCGCGTCTTGCCGAATAAGTTAAGTTTTTAAAGAGGCAATGCAGTGGGTGATTATTTTACCTTTTATACCTACATTCAAATGACAGAGTTACACATTTAAAAGTACTTTGAGTTTAAATAGCTCATTTTGTTTTGGAAATAACAATTTTCAAAAAAAAAAAAAAAAGAAAAGAAAATAACAATTTTCCCCTTCTGAAATAACAGTCATTGTATAGTGATCATTAAAAATTAATTTAGGGTACATTATGAAACAAACAAATTTGTGGATTACACACAATTCTAATTCTGCCCTTTGTAAATTTAGCAATCTATACTTAATCCCTCTTGTTTTTGTATTTATATTAGTTGTTTCTTGATGCATGCTGAGAATTAAGAGGAAGTGAGAAAAATTTTAAGCTAAGTATTTTTTGAACCCTATATAGGCACTTCTACAAACTGCACCTTGAGTCAATACTTGCTGTTATTCGGAATTAGTTCTTGTGGTGGATTCCTGGCACTGAAGGCCTAGGCTGGTGGTAGGCTAAATGTAGTGACTGATTCAGATGTCTTGCACAAAAGACTTCTGTAACCTACCAAAGAGGGAAATATTGGTTAAACATGTGAGCCTCTAATACTCGTTCTTAACTACAGACAGCTGAGGTTTCAGGGGTGATTTTTATTTCATTTTTGAAAAAGTAAGTATGTGAGGTTTTTTGATTGAATCATTTAATTAAAATGATTCTACTTTAGGTGTTTTTATTACCAACATATAGTTGACTTGCAATGTTTTATTAGTTTCAGGCATGCACATAGTGATTTGACAATATATGAGCATCTTAATGAGTCTAGGAGTGTTTTATTTTAGCAGCTAATATAGTAAAGGACTTAGCTCTTGGAGTTAAATTCAGGCATTTATGATATTTTAGCTCCTCCCCTCAAATTGGAGTAAAGCCCAAAATGTTAGAACAATTGACACTTCCCTTCTGATCCAAGTGATCTTTCAGTTGGTACATCTGATTGTTCACATACAGTTGGCATTGAATTTTAGAGCTGGGAAGGTATTCTTAAAGGTGAGGAACTAAAGCTGGGAAGGTAACTTACCAGAAGTGTCAGGGGCAGAGAACTTTCTCTCGTCACTTCAGTGTAATTTGTAAGATTTTGTTCTACTCCCCAGTTTATTCTTTCCAAAAACATCTTTGTTTAAAGCACTGATTAAGGGGTGGAAATGCCATCAGAGTGGGAAGGGTAGGGAGGGAAAGTATCAGTGGGAAAAGGGAGAGTAGGTTGGGCAGCAGCAAACAAGAGGAGTCCTTAGTCCCATATTGAGATTTTTCTAGAGCCTGGCATTGTAGGACCTCACTTTTTCTACCAAAGTTCCATTTGATTATCTCTAGGAGGAAATCTGTGGTTCTCTGTACTATTCTGTGTTCTTTAGATCTAGCTCTGTATTATATTTTAGGAGTGTTTCAGTTCCTGGGGGAGCACATAAAAAGGAGTTCTTTTAAGGTTGTCCTTCCACCTTTTGGTGTATGTGGGACAGAGCCAAGCCAGTGTGGTTTTTCATTTAAAGCCTGAACTCCTGGGATGCCTGGGTGGCTCAGTTGGTTAAGCGGCTGCCTTCGGCTCAGGTCATGATCCCAGCGTCCTGGGATCGAGTCCCGCATCGGGCTCCTTGCTCGGCAGGGAGCCTGCTTCTCCCTCTGCCTCTGCCTGTGCTCGCGCTCTCTCTCTCTC
>PISX010038569.1:0-10101 GCA_004024625.1 Mellivora capensis
TTCTCAAACTCAACACCCAAAGAACAAATAATCCAATCAAGAAATGGGCAGAGGACATGAATAGACATTTCTGCAAAGAAGACATCCAGATGGCCAACAGGCACATGAAAAAGTGCTCCACATCACTTGGCATCAGGGAAATACAAATCAAAACCACAATGAGATATCACCTCACACCAGTCAGAATGGCTAAAATTAATAAGTCAGGAAATGACAGATGCTGGCGAGGATGCGGAGAAAGGGGAACCCTCCTACACTTCTGGTGGGAATGCACGCTGGTGAAACTGCTCTGGAAAACAGCATGGAGGTTCCTCAAAAAGTTGAAAATGGAACTACTCTATGACCCAGCAATTGCACTACTGGGTATTTACCCTAAAGATACAAACGTAGTGATCGAAGGGGGCGTGCACCCGGATGATTTTAGCAGCAATATCTACAATAGCCAAACTATGGAAAGAACCTAGATGTCCATCAACAGATGAATGGATAAAGAAGATGTGGTATATATATAATGGAATACTATGCAGCCATCAAAAGAAATGAAATCTTGCCATATGCAATGATGTGGATAGAACTAGAGGGTATCATGCTTAGTGAAATAAGTCAATCAGAGAAAGAACACTATCATATGATCTCCCTGATATGAGGAAGTGGAGATGCAACATGGGGGGTTTGGGGGGTAGGAAAAGAAGAAAAGAAACAAGATGGGATTGGGAGGGAGACAAACCATAAGTGAATCTTAATCTCACGAAACAAACTGAGGGTTGCTGGGGGGAGGGGGATCGGGAGAGGGTGGTGGGTTAATGGACATTGGGGAGGATATGTGCTATGGTTAGTGCTGTGAAGTGTGTAAACCTGGCGATTCACAGACATATACCCCTGGGGATAAAAATACATTATATGTTTATAAAAAAAAAATTTCTTCTTCCTTATATCTGGTCGGTCTTACATTGTTACCACAACCTGGGAACCTCTCCTTGGTTTCCAAAAGAATCTGTTTCACAGAAACTGAAGCTGATTGTAAATAAACAGAAAATCTTTCCCAATTTTAAATGAGACATTTTTTTATTTCTAATATATGAAAGTTTCAACTTTAAATGCATTCATTAGCAAAAATAGAAAAATATACAATCACTAACTTTTCAACAACTTACCAGACACTGAACATTTTGTTTTAAACCCATGTTTGTAGAAATATACACACACATAAAAATGAGTGTCATACTTGGTAGTGTGTGTGAATGAGTGCCCTATGTATTATTACTAAAGTAGATCTTCCAGAAGTGGACGCTAATGCTCTTGAGGATTTGCATGTATCCAGCATAAGTAACTCATCTCATCCACACAACTCCAGGAGACAGGTCACACTGTATCATCATTTTACAAATGAGAAGACTATGACACAGAGAGTTCAAATAGCTATAGACCCAAGGTTTAAACCCAGGCACTTGGGGTTCAGAGTCCAAGCATTTAACCCCTCCCCCACCCTACCTTTCCAGTGTTAGTGCTGCTCTCATGAGGTTCTTGTGAGATCAGGAATCTGGTGCCCGTGATGCACTGGGACAGGTCTGAGCACACCCGCCAGTCATGCGACAGGTTATGCTGTCACCTCTGGATAGGTTTCAACCAAATGAGTCTGAATCTGCTGACTTTGATGTAACCTGGGCACCTTCACTGGCTGTGGAGCTAGTGCCCTAAAGAACGCATCATAAGGACTGTCTCGGGGCAATAATTAGAAATGTGGAAGTGACCATTATAACAAACACTGCTTAATTGGAAAGCTCAGTTGTCATGCTTTCCTTTACCATG
Organism: Mellivora capensis; assembly: GCA_004024625.1. Taxonomy (NCBI): domain Eukaryota; kingdom Metazoa; phylum Chordata; class Mammalia; order Carnivora; family Mustelidae; genus Mellivora; species Mellivora capensis. Next base: position 1,810 of record PISX010038569.1, read on the forward strand.
GACTTTCAATTAGATTGCACCAAATGGAAAACACAGAGGCAAAAGGAGATTTTTGGTTGTTTTATTGTAGCTATTACGAAAAACAGTACACAATTCAGGTAGCAAAGATTGCAACTTCCGGATGTGTAGAATAAAAGGCCTCCAGGCAGTTACCTGGTTAAAGAGCCCTAGGGGACATGCCTAGACATTGCATGCTGGTTGTGCTCAGAGGCACGGGGACTGGGTGGTTGAGGAGCTGGTGGACATTAAGGAGAGAGGGGTGCTGAAGCCCCTGCGGATGCCCCTGGCCCCACTCCTGAGTCATGGCAGCATTTTTTCTTGCTGCAGACTAAGAGCTTCTGTTTGTCCAGTGATTTGTTAACCTATTTTGCAATATTGACACAATAGGAAGATACACATATGAATGGAAATAAGGAAAATCCAGTAAGAAAGCCCAACTAGATGCTCAGCAGACAGTTTTAGCAACAATAGTCAATGGGGAAAAGTGGACCCTTGGTGCCACCATGTGCTAGGAAATATTCCCATTGCCATAGATTTCTGGCATCCCAAGCAGATGGACAGTGATGATGGTGGAGTAGACTAGGCTCTTGGGGAGAAGGAAGAGCTAGGTGTAGTAGGCAGAGGTGCTCATGAGAAGCAGCTGCAGGGTGTCTAAAAAAGTATTTTATTAATTTCACCTTCTGTTCTTTTGAATGGCTAGGATTTATTAATGGGAGGGTCATCTTATACATTTCTGATGACCTAGGTTGAAGGGACACACTCACACCAACACAACCCAAGAGTAAACATCACCACCAACACCAAGACAACTCAGAATCCAACTGGCAGGTCAAGTCAATCAACAAGTTCTGTGAAATTCACTTACAATATTCTGAAGTGTTAAAAAGTCAAGTTGCATTTCTCTCTCTCTCTTTTTTAAAAGATTTTATTTATTTATTTGACAGAGAGAGATCACAAGTAGGCAGAGAGGCAGGCAGAGGGAGAGGGGAAAACAGGCTCCCTGCTGAGAGCCCAATGTGGAGCTCAATCTCAGGACCCTGAGATCATGACTTGAGCTGAAGGCAGAGGCTTAACCCACCGGGCCACCCAGGCACCCCAAGGAACTAATCTAGTGGGATAAAAAAAAAATTAGTGAAAAATAGTTTTTAGCATTTTTTTATACATACCTTGTCTCAAATTAAGAATAATAGACAACAGAGAGAAAAGATGGCAGGGAACTAGGAGGAGGCGCCGTTTCAACCTGTACCCTAAAGTGAACTGATTACCTACCAAAGAACTCTGATTACCCATGAAATCAGCCTGAGATTAGAATTATACACATCTGGATCTCTACGGGAGCAGAAGATGCCAGTGGGCAGGTAAAGCGGAGTGGGAACATCGGACTAATATCAGAAGATAAACAAAGGGGGGAGGGAGCCACCAGAAGTGACCCATTGGAAAGTAATACCCCAATACGAGAGTGCCTTGTGATGGGGGACCAGCATTAACTTGGAATCTGGTTGAAAGCACTCAAAAAGAGCAAAAGATCATGGCGGGAAATTGTGGGAATTGGGGCAGTTAGGGACAGGGGCTTAAGTCCCCAGACCCAGGACAGCCACCCCGGGCACTGAGCCAGAGAGAGTGCAGCGGAGAAACCAGGTCTTGGTCCCTGAGCCACAAGTGTGCCTGAGAACACCTGGGTGGCAGCTCCTGTGAGAGGCTGGGGCCTTGCCAGCCATCAGAACCATAGCCTTTTTGCATTCTCCACACGCGACCGGAGTGAGTTGCGCCCCACACTCTCCCCTGAGAGAGGCACAGGCAGGTGCCAGCCTGGTGCTCTTGGACCCAGAAAGACCAGGGCACTCCCAGCCTGGGCCAGCAGGAAAATCCCAGTGTGCGATCGCTGCTTGGAACCTCTCTGGAGGTCCGGAGCTGCCCAGACAGCCGCCGCTGTCATGGTTTTGGGTACAAGCAGGAATTCCTGTGTCCCCAGGGACCATGTGACTGGGAAAGTGCTCTGGGAACTTATGAGCTCTGCAGCACCCAGAGGGGAACAGACTGAGGCTTCTCTCTGACAGGGAGGTCTGGGTACAGTTTGCTTTCCTCTAAACCTCCAAAAACCATCAAGAGCCACCAAGAGGAGAGAAAACAAACGAACAAACAAAAAAACCTCCAGAGAACAAAAGCCTGAAAAACCAGTTTCCTCAGAGCCCACCCCCTTGATGGGGGTGGGAGGACTTGACTCAGGGAACATCACTGACTGAAAACCCACGGGGCAGGCGCCTCCCCCAGAAAACCAACCAGAAAAAAAAAAAAAAAAAAAAAGACAAGAGAACAATCACCACTACTTTTTATTTTAATTCGTTCCCACTATTCTGGCTCTTTTTCTTTTTATAGATAATTTTTTTAAAGCTATTTACCATCACAGTGAGTTGTCCAGTACATCAAATTCCATAATAACTGTTTAACCTGAACCTTTTGATACATATACCTGTGTTTTTCTTTTGCTTTACTATTTTTTAATTTTTTTAAATTTTATTTTATTTTAGTTTAGTTTATTCTTTATTTTTATTTTTTAATATTCATATAGAGTTAAACTTCAAGGTAATCCCCTTTCCCCAATCAATGCTACCCCTATAGGTAAACCAATTTTTAATCCCCCTTTATCTTAGGAAAGTTGAGTCCTTTAACAAAGATATCAAGATACATCCAGGAAGAATCAAAACAACCTTCCTTGCCCACATTGAGAATTTATAACCACTCTCCCATTTTTTTCTTCTGCCTGTGTTTCTGTGTATTTGTGTTTGTCTTGGTAGTATATAAATCTTACACCTGGGGTTCTTTTTGACAAGGTTCTTTTTTTGTTTTGTATATATATATATATATATATATATATACAGTCTTGATATATATATATACACATAACTAAATATAAATAATATATGTTTTATAATATACATATTATAAAACATATATATATATATGTTTTTTTTTCTCTTCTCATCTACTTTTATCAGTCTTTTTGTTTGTATACTTCATAAATCTTAGTTGGGGCCCATTTGGGCTGGGCCTTCTCTTTTATTTTATCTTTCTTTTTTTTCCCTCTCTCTCTCTCTTTTTTCTTTTCTCTCTCTCTCTTTTTTCTCTCATTTGGGCGGGGATCTTGACTGCTCAGAAGCATTCCAGGGTGAACCTTGCCTGCACGACAGTCGATACATCCAGCTACATCCATTCAGCCATCTCTCACCAAAATGACTAGGAAGAGGAATGCCTGACAGAAGAAAAATTCAGAAGCTGGGCCTTCTGCAACAGAGTTAATGGATATCGACATAGACAATACATCAGAAAGGGAATTCAGTCTAAGAATTATCCAGGCAATAGCTAGGTTGGAGAAAGCCATGGATGACAATATAGGATTGATTAGGGCAGAACTGAAATCCACCAGGGATGATGTTCACAAGGTTCTCAGTGAGTTCCAATCTAATCTAAATTCTCTAAAAGCTAGGGTAACTGAGACAGAAGATAGAATTAGTGATCTGGAGGACAAACAGATAGAGAGAAATGATCAGGAGGAAGCCTGGAACAAACAGCTTAGAAGCCATGAAAACAGAATTAGGGAAATAAATGATGTCATGAAATGTTCCAACGTCAGAATTATTGGAATCCCTGATGGGGAGGAGAAAGAAAGACTAGAAGATATAGAGGAACAAATTCTCCATGAAAATTTTCACAATCTCATGAATGGAACCAGTGTTCATGTACTAGAGGCAGAACAGTCTTCCCCCAAGATCTAGTAAGAATGAGGAATCATAATTGTAGACAGGATCTCTTGAAAGCAGCTAGAACAAAGAAGCTCCTTATGTACAGAGGAAAGCCCATCAGAAAAACATCAGACCTGTCCACAGAAACCTGGCAAGCTAGAAAGGGCTGGCAAGATGTATTCAGGGCACTAAATGAGAAGAATATAGCCAAGAATACTTTATTCAGCAAGACTGTCATTCAAAATGGATGGAGAGATAAAGAGTTTCCAAGACTGGCAAGGCTTAAAAGAGTATGCGAGCACCAAGGCAACACTGCAGGAAATACTAATGGGGGTTATATAAAAGAGGAAAAATCCTAAGAATATCATTGAACAGAAATATATGGAGACAATCTACAGAAAGAAAGACTTCAAAGGTAAAATGATGTTAATAAAAACATTATCTATCAATAATCACTCTCAATGTGAATGGCCTAAATGCACCCATAAAATGACACAGGGTTGCAGATTGGATAAAACAACAGGACCCATCCATATGTTGTCTACAAGAGACCCATTTCAAACCTAAGGATATACACAGACTGAAAGTGAAGGGATGGAGAAGCATCTTTCATGCCAATGGGACTCAAAAGAAGGCCAGGGTAGTGATTCTCATATCAGATAAACTATATTTTAAACTAAAGACTGTAGTCAGAGATACAGAAGGACACTACATCATTCTTAAAGGGACTATCCACCATGATGATCTAACAATTGTAAATATTTATGCCCCCAATATGGGAGCAGCCAACTACATAAGCCAACTGATAATCAAAATAAAAAGTCATATTGATATGAATACATTAATAGTAGGGGACCTTAACGTGCCACTCTCAGTAACAGATCATCTAAGCAGGAAATAAAGAAATAAGAGCTTTGAATGGCACATCAGACCAAGTGGACCTCGTAGATATATACAGAACATTCCACCCTAAAACAACAGAATACTCATTCTTCTCAAGTGCACATGGAACCTTCCCCAGAATAGACCACATACTGGGTCACAAATCAGGGCTCAACTGATACCAAAAGACTGAGATTATTCCCTGCATATTCTCAGATAACAATGCTTTGAAACTGGAGCTCAACCACAAGGAAAAGTTTGGAAGGGACGCAAACACCTGGAAGCTAAAGACCACCTTTTTTAAGAATGCTTGGATCAACCAGGAGATCAAAGAACAACTTAAACAGTTCATGGAAACCAATGAGAATGAAGACACTTCGGTCCAAAATCCTATGGGATACAGCAAAGATGGTCCTAAGGGGGAAATACATAGCCATCCAAGCCTCCCTCAAAAAAACTGAAAAATCCAGAATACAATAGCTGTCTCTACATCTTAAAGAACTGGAGAATCAACCACAAATTAAACCAACTCCACACACAAGAAGGGAAATAATCAAGATTAGAGCAGAGATGAATGAGGTACAAACTAGAGATACAGTAGAACATATCAATGAAAGTAGAAGCTGATTTTTTGAAAGAATCAATAAGATCGATAAACCATTGGTCACACTAATCCAAAAGAAAAGAGAGAAAGCTAAAATTAATAAAATTATGAGTGAAAAGGGAGAGATCACAACTAACACCAAGGAAACAGAAACAATCATCAGAAGTTATTATCAACAGTTATATGTCAATAAGTTAAGCAACCTAGATGATATGGATGCATTCCGGGAAAACTATAAACTCCCCAAATTTAACCAGGAATAAATTGACAACCTGAATAGACCAATATCTAGTAACGAGATTGAAGTGGTGATCAAAAACCTCCCAAAAAACAAGAGCCCAGGACCTGATGGATTCCCTGGGGAATTCTACCAAACTTTTAAAGAAGAAATAACACCTATTCTCCTGAAGCTGTTTCAAAAAATGAAGCAGAAGGAAAACTTCCAGACTCTTTTTATGAAGCCAACATTACCCTGATCCCCAAACCAGGCAAAGACCACACCAAAAAGGAGAATTTCAGACCAATATCCCTGATGAATATGGATGCTAAGATTCTCAACAAGATCCTAGCAAACAGGATCCAACAGCACATTAAAAAGATTATCTACCATGACAAGGTGGGATTCACCCCTGGGTTACAAGGATGATTCAACATTTGAAAATCAATCAATGTGATAGAACAAATCAATAAGAGAGGAGAGAAGACCTACATGGTCCTCTCAATTGATGCAGAAAAAGCATTTGACAAAATCCAGCATCCGTTCCTGATTAAAATGCTTCAAAGGATAGGGATAGAGGGAACATTCCTGAACTTCATAAAATCTATCTATGAAAAACCCCACAGCAAATATCATCCTTCTCGTTGGATGCAAATATCGTCTTCTCGTTGAGATCAGGAACATGACAAGGATGCCCACTCTCACCACTCTTGTTCAACATAGTATTAGAAGTCCTAGCAACAGCAATCAGACAACAAAGAGAAATAAAAGGTATCCAAATTGGCAATGAAGAAGTCAAACTCTCTCTTCGCAGGTGGCATGATACTTTATATGGAAAACCCCAAATACTCAACCCCCAAACTACTAGAACTCATACAGCAATTCAGTAATGTGGCAGGATACAAAGTCATTGTACAGAAATCAGTTGTTTTCTTATACACTAACAATGAAAATAGAGAAATTAGAGAATTAGAGAATTTAGGGAAATTAGAAAGGGAAATTAGAGAATTGATTCCATTTACTATAGCACCAAGAACCATAAAATACCTGGGAATAAACCTAACCAAAGAGGTAAAGGATCTGTACTCGAGGAACTACAGAACACTCATGAAAGAAATTGAAGAAGACACAAAAAGATGGAAGACCATTCCATGCTCTTGGATCGGAAGAATAAACATTGTTAAAATGTCTATTCTCCCTAGAGCAATCTATACTTTTAATGCCATTATGATCAAAATTCCACCAGTATTATTACTGAGCTTTTTAAAAATTTATATATATATTTTATTTATATATATTATTTATATTATATAAATAATATATATTATTTATATATATATATTTTTTATTTATGTATATATATTTATATATATTTACAGAGCTGGAGCAAATAATCCTAAAATTTGTATGGAATCAGAAGAGACCCCGAATCGCTAAGGCAATGTTGAAAAAGAAAAACAAAACTGGGGGTATCAAGTTACCTGATTTCAAGCTTTCCTACAAAGCTGTGATCACCAACACAGCATGGTACTGCCATAAAAACAGACACATAGACCAGTGGAAAAGAGTAGAGACCACTGATATTCACTCTCAACTCTGTGGTCAAATAATCTTCGACAAAGCAGGAAGAAATATACAGTGGAAAAAAGACAGTCTCTTCAATAAATGGTGCTGGGAAAATTGGACAGCTATATGTAGAAGAATGAAACTTGACCATTCTCTTACACTGTACACAAAGATAAACTCGAAATGGATAAAAGGTCTCAATGTGAGACAGGAATCCATCAGAATCCTGGAGGAGAACATAGGCAGTAACCTCTTTGATATCAGCCACAGCAACTTCTTTCAAGATATGTCTCCAAAGGCAAAGGAAACAAAAGAAAAAATGAACTTTTGGGACTTCATGAAGATCAAAAGCTTCTGCACAGCAAAGGAGACAGTCAACAAAACAAAGAGGCAACCCACGGAATGGGAGAAGATATTTGCAAATGACAGTACAGACAAAAGGCTGATATCCAGGATCTATAAAGAACTTCTCAAACTCAACACATACAAAACAGATAATCATGTCAAAAAATGAGCAGAAGATATGAACAGACACTTCTCCAATGAAGACATACAAATGGCTATCAGACACATGAAAAAATGTTCATCTTCACTAGCCTCACTAGGGAGATTCAAATTAAAACCACATTGAGATACCACCTCACACCAGTTAGAATGGCCAAAATTAGCAAGACAGGAAACAACGTGTGTTGGAGAGGATGTGGAGAAAGGGGAACCCTCTTACACTGTTGGTGGGAATGCAAGTTGTGCAGCCATTTGGAGACAGTGTTCAGATTCCTTAAGAAATTAAAAATAGAGTTTCCCTATGACCCTGAAATTGCACTACTGGGTGTTTACCCCAAAGATACAGATGTAGTGAAAAAAAGGGCCATCTCTAACCCAATGTTTATAGCAGCAATGGCCATGGTCGCCAAACTGGAAAGAACCAAGATGCCCTGCAATGGACGAATGGATAAGGAAGATAAGATCGATATACACTATGGAGTATTATGCCTTCATCAGAAAGGATGAATACCCAACTTTTGTAGCAACATGGATGGGACTGGAAGAGATTATGCTGAGTAAAATAAGTCAAGCAGAGAGAGTCAATTATCATATGGTTTCACTTATTTGTGGAGCATAATAAATAACACGGAGGACATAGGGAGATGGAGAGGAGAAGGGAGTTGAGGGAAATTGATGGGGGAAATGAACCATGAGAGACTATAGACTCTGAAAAACAATCTGAGGGTTTTGAAGGGATGGGGGGGTGGGAGGTTGGGGGAGCCAGGTGGTGGGTATTA